>APFE030112544.1:0-16606 GCA_000404065.3 Pinus taeda
GGGTGCGATGCATATCACCTTCCCAGTGTACAAGGTGCAATGCATACTGAATTTCTCCTCTGTAGGGTGTGATGGTCAGGAATGGAGAAATGGCAGGGACAAAAATGCGAGGTGGAAGATCATGGAATCTTCCAGAAGCTTCCCCTCTAACACTTTCCTCTCTATTTTCGACCAGGGATGAGTAAGAGATCATCATTCTCCAAGTGGAAGTAGTAACTATCAGATAGAAGACACTAATAAAGACCCCAGAAGATGACTCACCTCCCTATAATCATCTATATATGGATCCCTCATCATAGAGATCCAAAGGCTAGAATTTTGTATCTTATATAGAAGTGTTGTTGGTTTTCTGGTGTCTATTCATAGTGTTGGGTGATCTAAGCTTTGCTTGAGGTGAATAAGGGCTTCCTAGTTGGAGGATGATGCTGGGTCAGAACATATGGTTGTAATCCTCTTGCTACTTTTCATCTTAATAAAGCTATTCTAGTTTTCCTCCATATTCTTGTGTACTTGTCTATATATGCATTTGTATGGTTAACACACATCTGGTCCTATGTTATTTATGAATATAGGTCTTTGTTTCTTCGATAGTAGTATGTTGCTATGATTCCACAGGTTCTCTTTGAAGCTGGGAAGATGAAGAAGAAGTGGCAAAACTCTATCAAGAAAGAGAGGAAATCAAGCGCAAGACTAAGGTTGGCCTTCTTGGTTCTCCTCTTGTATATTTTCATAAAGGAAAATGAAAGTAGACTTTACTTGTTTGTTTCTAAGATAGCCACCCATCTTAGTGGGAATAGCAGCATCCGAGTGGACACTATTCCTGGTAACACTCCTACAAATTGTGATATATTTGTAAGGTTATCTGATGGATCAATGGGGGTGTCTCTCCACACTACCTCCATTGGCTCACCTTGAAGAGTTGTCACTGTCGATACATCCAATTTTCTTTTCTTTCTTTTCCTTTTCACTATAGCTTTATGTGTAGGACTGTGGAATATGTCTAGTGGTGGTATTTATTCAACCTTCAAAACAATTTCAGAAGTTGTGTGTGCTGGGATGACTTCAATATCTTCAGTAGTTACAATTTATTGTATTTTCACTTCTGGATTTACAACCTACTGAGTGTGTTGTCGAGTCTGGAATCCATAAGTCCCTTCAAGATTGGTCTTTGTTTGGAGCTTTTCATTAAATTTCTCCCACTCCTATTCTAGATTGATGACTGGAATATTTTCTATTTCAACCTATGGTGAACCAGTCTCCATGTGCTCTTTAGTTTAGAAAGTATTGGTTGTTTCTTCAATATTTTCCTCTATGTCATGTTCATATTTTTGCTCGGGGCTTCCTTCTTTATTCTCATATTGGTGTTCATAGTGTTCTGAACCTTGAACTAACTTTTCTTGTGATTCCTCATCAAAATTGTTCTTGGAACTTTTCTCCTAACTTACATTGCGAGTAGGTTCTCTTACTACTTCTATTTGTAAAAGGTTCAAAGGGATCTATTCAAACGTTTTATTTCTGTATATGTGGAATTATTTGAGGTCCTCTAGGTCTAGTTTGAATGACTCTAAATGAAAAACCCATGAAAATGTCTCATATTGCTCAAAGAAATCATCAAACTCATCATCTTCATGAATGAATTGACTGATTTTGACCATTGCAGTGAAACTCTTAGCCATCTTATTGAGGTCATACTGTTTGCCTGAAATAGTAGCCAGGTTTAGATCTATGATGTTCTGTATTTCTTTTGATGGATGCCTGAATTCATGCAACGTGAAAGAGCCACATTGCAATGGGAAGGTTAGCCAGATGGATTTCTTTTTCTCTTTAAGGGTTTTGGTTATACCATCATCCACTGTCTGATAAGCAATCTCTCGTGCCAGTAATTTATCCAGATAATAATATGGAAGAACATGAGGAGCTGTAATACTCCTGAAAACTTTGATATAAGTGAAAAATTCCTTACCAAACCATCTTGCTACCGGCAAGATGTCTATCTTTGCTTCCTTTCAAATACTGGGGGATTTATTATTAAAAATGGTCTCATAAATAGGCAGCGTGATGCCATGAAAAATCTTATAAAAATGGGAGGCAAACTGTGATTCCCACCATATTTTATGATAAACATGGATGGGTGTGGGATCCTTTAAATTCCATTTCCAGCCCATGTTTGGAAAATGTGAGCAAAAACATATAGCATCCATGACATAAGCACTCATATAAAAGGGAGGGATAAGCTGAGTGGAGAAAATTCTCTTATTCCTATATTCTCTAATGGCCATGGCTAAATTATTCAACAAAATAGTACTCAAAATCAAAATGGTAGCATTTACAATTGCATTAATCAAGGGAACCCATTCAATGGAAAACTTGGTGGTATCATCTTTTCCAAATAGCCTACACAACATTGCATCTGCAAAATTGTTTGGGGCTATTAGGGGTGTGATGGGGAACATACTGGTTTTCTCTTGTCTAAAATTGTTAGAGATAGACCTCCAATTTTACATAACGTCCATTGGATCTTCATTCTCTTTGGTAAAGGTCTCAATAAAACTTTTGTCATAGATCTTTTGTGGTTATGACAGATGGTACATTTGGCTCCAATTGTCTGATTTGAATGATCCCATAACGTCTTGCCTAGAGTTTCTAAATGTTCTATCTGAAACATCCACTTCATCAATAATTCATCTTACCATATCTAGGTATGGTAATATTTTTAGTCTTACAACAATTCCGTGTAGAAAAGAGCATGCCGCTTTGAAGTAAGAAGCGTAGGATGAATCTGTGGCATCTATTGTTGCCTTAGTTTCCAGGGGCCTTGGGTTTTATTCCTCTAGTAAATTGTACATCGCCTCCCAAGATGTAGTCCTGCCATCTTTGTTACAAGTGGCATCAGAGAATAGTGGTTGCATGTATAACTGCTTAGGTGCAGTAGCCTCTATGGTCTTTTTTCCTTTCCTAACCATTTATGTGAGTGTTTTGTTCTTCAAAAACTTCCTAAAATTCAGGCAAATGGAGAAAATAGGATAAAAACGCAGAGCGGTAAATGTAAGTGAAAACACAATTATCACAGTAAATTCTGAAAGCACGTAGTGATGGAGATTTTATTTCAAACACGAATAAGAAAGATATCTATCATCTCGAGTCGTTAAACAAATAAATACCTTTAAACCTCATTAAGTATGCATTAAGGCTTACACAAGATTTTCTTTGTCTTGTCAAAATATCACATGACATGTTTCAAACTGATATTTCCAATTGGTTTTAATTATGCGTGATATCGATTCTTGAAATTGTGATGAATCACAATATCGCAAATCGCGAATTGCAAAGTGCAAAGATTGCAAATCACAAATTATAAAAGATCGCATAAATAGCATCTTGGGAAGATCACAAATCACAAATTGCAATATCGGAGATTATGAATAGAGAAATTCAAAGTCACTTTAATGTTTTGTGATTTGTGATGAACAACATTCCTTTTGTCGTTTTGAGCGTGTTTCCTTTATGTGGTGGCTTATTTCGTTAAATAGACATTTACGATATGTTGGACTCAAATGTAGTTTTATAATAGTTTTAGTATTCCGTTGAGTCTAAATTACATCATATTTCACATTTTCTTGTGGTTTGTATGCTTTGTACTCTTTTAAAATATGCAATGCAATTGCGATAGACTTTAAAGAATAGTTTAAGCCTTAAGTATTATAAAATGTTTAATTCTATCTTTAGTTCTTTTAAGGGGGTTTCTCTTATCACATCTCGCAAATATTACCTCATGATTAACCTTTGTTACTTAAGATCTTGCAATTTGCAATAAAGAAGGATGCCTAATCATGAATTGACTAGGTTTGATATCTTACTTTATCCAAAGTTTTATTCAGAATGGTTTAGAAAAGGAAAACTCTTATTTGCTATGTTTTTTTGAAAATTTTTAGAAGGGTCCCCATTTATTAATACAATACTAACTATTAATATAATAAATAGGCGGGGGGAAGCTTTGAACAATACAACACCACATTTGGTGCATCTAGGGTAAGAGAGGACAATCATGTGTATAATAGCCATGTACACCACAACTTGCACAAGGCTTTTTCGTGTGAATAACATTGTTATGCTTGGGCTAGCTGCCCTATTGCTAGTTGTTAGTGTTAGGCTAGATCCCTTGGGGTTCACTAGCTTAATTACTCTAGATACCCTTGTTACACTTCCCCTTATTATTTTTCTTTTAATTTTGGGGATTGGTTGTACTCTATTGTGTAAACACTTGACCTTGAGGAAGTGGTGGTTGTTGGGGCTGAGTATGCATGGGAGGTTGTGGCGCTAATGCTTGAGGGGATGGAGTGCTCGGTTGTGCATAAGGAGGAGCAACGGTTTGGTAGACAGATTGTGGCCCTGAAAACATGTTGCTAATAGAAGGGGCATAAGTGTTGGAGGAGCTGGTGCCCCTCTGCAAATAGCCATAACTTTGCTGAGTATATGGTGAAAGGTGTGAAATGGTTCCAACTATACCATTGGTGGCATGAGATGCCCTCGGTGCATTGGTACCTCTAGGATAGGGGAGGTCTGGAATGACGGTATAAACATAACTGGATTACGCGTAAATCGTGTCATATCTTAGAGCAGTTAGGAGAGATTCTTCCTCTGTCTGAGGGAAATGGGATGCGAAATATTTTCCAATGAGTGATAAAAGGCTCCTAAGAAACCAATCTAGGTGGACAGGGTCTTCGAAGGGTGGGGCATGACATGTGATCCTCCTTATACACCATTATTGAACATGATCGGAAAGACGATCGACAGAGTATTGACGTAATGATCTCAATAGCTCCATACCAATGTCATGTAGAATTTTCTCTACAAATCAGCTAGCTCACTCATATCATGTCAAAATTTCACTTGCAGATCAAATTGATATATGCAATGTACTAAAGCATAATACTAGATCTACATCTACCATAAACTTTGTGGAAGCTAAATTGAACTTAAACAACATCAGGCATGAACAGATATAACTAAGAATGCGAAGTAATCAACCATAACACAGAAGATATAACTTGAGAAAAGCACCAGCCTAAAATCCCATCTTTGTATTATCAATAAAGTGAAAATCCTCAACAACATACAAAAAGAATCAACTCAAACACTATCCTACTCTATTTGTACTCTAATGATCTTCAGTCAGAAGATGAAAATCATGGACTACCTATGTCTCATTAAATAGGCTTTTAGTTGGCCTGATCATACCTGATGTCACCTCAGGTCCAACTAAATAGTCATATAATAAAAGAGATTCCTTCCTCATGCAAGGAATACTTACTAGAAATATCCTAGCATCTGATAGTACACTATCACTCATCCGATCTCAACAGGGTCTTTGTTTGAACTACCACACATCATTTATCCATGAGAGAATACTCAGTTAATATAATTGAACTTGACTAAGTTAAACTAAGTCAATTGATCCTCTCAATATAGAACTGATCCTTATCTCCTTTAATCAATGGATAAATTCCTGAATCAAAGGAGAAAATAATTGCATGATCTCACAAAGACCTATGGTCTGATTCTCCTTAACTAATTAACTCATAGAGAATTAATTAATTAATTTCCAAACCACTAGTAAGACCAAATTTGAATTTTACTTTAATAGTTAGATCAGAGATTGCTAACAATAGGAAGGGACCTAGAAATGCTATTTTAGAAAGTGCTATTTTTAGCAGTTTCACCTCTCACCCAATGTGGCCAATGACCTCACTAGCAAAACTACTATTTTTAGCAAGTTCTGTTTTTAACATTTCTTGTTGCACATTTTTCAACACTCCCTCTCAACAAGAAAGGCTTCCTCTTGAACCTGATCCTGTAACTCTGGAATGTTCTGCATGCAACACATCTACCAAGTGTGGTTTCTCTAGCAACACTCGAAACAAAAAAAATCCCAACTGACCTCTCTGTTTGGCTAGAAACATACTCTGATGCTAAAGTTTTACCTGCTGCTGAAAAATGCTCCCTCTCTGACCTCTATGCTACTACAACATCTCCATGCATCTCAAACCGTTGCACCCTTCTTTGTGCTACCATGCATTATGCAACACACTTGTGCCTCTCGCATTGTTGCAGCCTACATGCTCTGTGCTATCCTAGGATTCTGTGCACTGTAGCTCTCTCCGCTGCTCCATTCGCATCTGTTTCTAACCAATCTGTCAGTTCCTACTACTCCACATTGGGGCTCTCATAGCAAGGTCTCATCCAAGAGGTTGGGTACCTCAAGGATCCTACCCTTCATCCTTGGGATGATCACTCTACATCATCCCACCTCCTACCTAGAGGTATGGCTGCATGTGATCCCTCAGCCCACCTGGCTCATAGTTTCCCCCTATTAGAGGTCTCTGCATGAGTAGATGTCTCTACTTGATCTCCTTTCAGCTTCCCCTGTTGTGGCTACTCCACAACCTCCTAAAGCTGCCACAGTAATTGTGGCTCCTCCATAATTGTCTGAGACTTCTTCTAGCGCTGCATGTTGAGAGGTAATATACTCTCCCTCTCAACAACCAAGTCTCCATCAGTTGCCTTGCTACTCAAGGCTTTGCATGCATCTTGAACCTCAAGAGCATACAGGCTCTTGACCGGCGAACCGATTTGCTTCACCTGTCTAGTGATGATGTGTCTAAGGAAAACCTTTCCCTTACTAAAGACTACATCATAGTCTTTGTCTTCTAGCATCGTGATCGACACCAAGTTTCTCTTCAGTCATGGTACATACTTCACATCAGTCAAGGTAAGGCGAGCTCCATGCTCCCTCTGAAAAATAACCATGCCTACACCTGAGACACTATACGTTTCATCATTACCCATCACTATGAGTATTTGGAGATCTTCCTCCTTTGAAGTACTGAAAAAACTCTTGTCTCCGGTCATGTGGAAAGAAGTTCCACTGTCAAGAAACCAACGACTTCCCACCATGGATGAAACCATGCATGCGAAGAGTGTGAAATCCAACTCGAACTGTGAAGCAAGTGCCTCACCTTCAGATCCTTACCCAAATCAATTCTTGGATTTCCTCAGTGGAGAATTTGTAACAAAATGGCCCTCCTCATGACAACGAAAGCATCACACTTTCAATTTGTTAAAATTCTTCCCACCATGGGAAGAACTAGACTTGAAAAGAGAAACCTTCTCCTTCCTATTCTTCACCTTACTTGCTATGCATAGTTTTTTCATTGTCCATGGATGAAGAACCATCTCTAGTGCTTCTTCTTATCTCCTCCTTCATCAAATTTGACCAAAGTCGTTCCTAATCTGGCAGTTCCTCTCTTCCATTAACCGAGTCCTGGTAGCTATGCCAACTCTTAGGAAGATTGAGGAGTGCAAGACTCACCATGTAATCATCAACTGTCATGATCGCTACACTTCCAAGCTCATCCATGCATGAGGTGAGCTTGTTCAAATACATAGAGATCATGTCACCCTTTTCACACTTGATCTTTAGTTTGTCGTTCAGTGCTAGCTTCCTCTAATCACTACTATTCTGATAAATATCTTTCAATGTTTTCCACATCGAAAACACAGTCTCCTTCCCATGGAGGCTTGAGACTATGTGATCTTGAACTCCCTCCAGGATGATTCTCCTAGATCTAGCCACACACTTCCTACATTCTGCCAACTCTTGGGCATTAGATCCTAAGGGCTTGGGGACTTCTTGATCAATGAAGTCCTTCACCCTGCTATCCTCTAATACCGCCTCCATGTGATCCCTCTAGGCTATTGATCTAGGAGGATGTTGGTGGCCACCCACCTATCCCATTTGGACCCCCATAACTGTCTCTTTCAGTATTTTCAGTTTCCTAAATTGTATCATAGTTTACTATTTTTAGCAGTTTTTCGGGTCCTGATCTTCCGAAGCTGTTTTGAGGCCCTAAACTAGGTTTTCTGCGAAATCTGGGGGCAACATGGGTCCATGGACTGATATTTCCCTTCCCAAAGTGGTAATGCTCAGATAGATCTTTCTAACGAGCTATTGTATGCGTCAAACGGAGATCGTATGCCAAAGTTAAGACCCCGGGAAATTGATGTACCAATTTACCCAAACGGGGCCCACAATTTGGCGTTTCATCTTCTAGGGTTATATTTTGGGATGTTAAGGATTTTCCATTGTTTCTCAACAATAAATAGGCCTTCAAGCCTCATTGTAACACAATTCAGAGGCATGTAGCTGCCACATCTCTTCTCAGAGATAAGCTACCATCACCCTAGCTGGTTTATTTCCATTTCTGTCTGTAAGCATATTTCAATATTTACATTAATGAAATGAAGTATTATTTCTGCTGCATCTCTATATTTAGGGTTATCTCTGTAATTGGTTGTGTTCCTGTTTAAATCGGGATCAGTGGTATTAGAGCGGTCTGTTTTTTCTATGTTTTTCTTTACATGTCCCCAACGAGGTCGGGATATAATGAGTTAGGGCTTGAACTGGTTGAACCTTTGCAAGACCAGCCTCGCAAATCCCGACATCCTCCCATGGCAGATGAGAAGAAAGAAAAAGGGGCAGGAGATCCTATCAAAATCTTGCTCGAAGATGCTATTGAGCGACAAAGGAACACGATGATGGACAACTTTGCCCAAATCCTTCAGCAGCTACCCAGAGGCGACGCATCGGCTTCCAATAGCTACTCTAGAAACACCACACTATTTAAGGTACAAGTTAATTTCGAAATTCCCATATTTGAGGGTCAAATAGACACAGATGCTGTAGATAAATGGTTAAATCTTCTTGAAGGGTATTTTTCTGTTCATGAATTTTCAAGTCAGGAAAATATTGTTTTCACTCTTCTCAAAGCAGCCCCCCAGGTCAAGGACTAGTGGGAAACCTACTGCGAGCAAAAGGATGAAAGCACGGGCTCACTATTTTCAGCCGCACCCACTTGGGATTCATTTCAGGATGCCATTAAGGAGCAGTACTACCCTGTCAAAAGCTACGAGGATAAATACATAAAGTGGACCACGGTGCGATAGGGAAGGGACCAAGATGTGCCAAAGTTCACAAACATTTTTCATACCCTTCACACACAATTGGGTATCAAGGACTTTGAGCTGCATTTGGTACTCAAATACCACAGTTACCTACACAGATACATCCAAGAAGAGATGGAGTTCTTGAACATCTCCTTGCTCGACATGGCATACCGATATGCTATCAAAATCGAGCAAAAGTTCAAATAGAAGAAGCGAGATTTTGGATCTCCGAATACGAAGACCAAAGGACAAGCCAAGGCGGGGTGACCCAAGACAACTCGTCAAAGCTGCAAGAAAATAACAACACCAAAAAATTCGAAGAAGGACACAGGAAAGTGGTCGGAGTTCCACAAGAGTCCCACTCATAACACAAGTGTCAGACCAAGCAGCCGCTAGTGGCCGAGTTGAAGGCTTCAGAATCAGATGCATGTTTCGACCCTGAGCCAGAACCTGACAAGGGGAATGGCAAAGGGAAGCAGATCATTGATGCAGAGCCTAGCATCACTCTTGACACTACCAAGATATAAAAGAATGAGCCCAAAGACCCAGAGGAGGGGGAGCGTCTTTTCCACTCACAGATGTGGGTGAAGGGTTCGCTGCTACAATTCTTTGTCGACAGTGGCAGCCAAACGAACCTCATTTCAGTAGTGGTCGTGAAGCGTGTAATTATATTTCTTCTTCACCTTTAAATTACACCACCATGATTCCATCAACTTGCAGAGGTGCTGAAACAGAGTATTTCATCATGGGCGATTACACTTCCTGCTCTTCGAACTCTGTACCTCCCATAATTTTGCAGATCATACATTCAAATGAAAACGTTCAGAACTTTCAGATGCGGTTAAAGGCGTTCAAGACAGAAACCTTTACATGGCATATATAATTTCAAAGGAACAACACCCTCTCTCAACTAGTGTTTGACCAATTCCATATACAGGAATTCTTCTTTCATGAAATCGATTCATGGTGATCGATTTACCAATTTCACAATTATAATTTAAGCGTTGTCTCCATAAAAAAAAACCCAATTTCACTAACCCTATTGAAACTCTCAATGGTTTTGTAAATATTGACAATTGAATCTCCTCCACTTGCACACATCGATTCTTACCACAGATTTATATTAATAACAATGAAACCTAATAGAGACAAAGTCCTGTACAATGATTCAACACAAAACTGCAGAATAAAATGCGTTGGATACAACCCTTCACACAGATTTACTATTGCAATCAATTACGCAGACATACAATGCTCAAGTCTACACAATTTGTCATTCGATTATGCACAAACACGATTGCATTTATAATATTAAGAAAAAATGAAACAGAGTTTCATCTTTTGGGTCAATTTCACACAAACACAGTCTTCACACCTCTTTGAGCTCTTGCTCCACACAAAGCCTAACTAATTCTACCTCACATCTCCTCCTTCAATTATACAAGAAGACACAATTTATACAAATAAATGGTTCATGAACCAATTCTAATTCTGAACCAGAAATCTCTCAACCTCTCCTAAAAAATCTCTTCAAACCCACTCTTTTCTAAACCAATCACTAAATCAAGCTTTTTTTAAAATTCCTCATATTTTATTCTAGCTAAATAAATCTATTTGTTTGGCCTGATCTCCATACAAGGAGGATCACTCAGCCACATATACCCTATCCTCATATTTAACAATAAATAAACACTCTCATATATTTAAACAAATAAAATTAATAAAATTATTTTCTTTCAACCCCTTCTTAGTCATGACATGTGATCATGCTATCACATTGTTGACTAGGCCTGAATGCTCCTCCATCAATGCCTTACCAGAACCCATCAGAAACTCAGACCACTCTGACATGGTCCTTACACCAATACCAAGGCTATGGGAAATAATGCTTTGAAGCACAACATTCCTCCATTTCTTCGCTTGCACCGAGTGTTCAATGTGGACCATCGTTGACCATGCTTCCCACCATTTCTGGACACATCAGAGATTGCTGAACAGCTCACTAGAGACCCAGCTCATCAGAAGCTTCCTCATCTCAAGGAGGAACTCAACGCAATGGGGACCATTGCTTCCTAAGGGGGGAGGAATGATCCAAGTGGATGTTGGTGGCCACCCACCTATCCCATTTAGACCCCCACAACTGTCTCTTTCAGTCTTTTCAGTTTCCTAAATTGTAGCACAATTTACTATTTTTAGCAGTTTTTCGGGTCCTGAAATTTCGAAGCCATTTTGAGGCCCTAAACGATGTCTTTTGGGAAATTTGGGGACAACATGAGTCTAGGGACCAAATTTTCCCTTCCCAAAGTGGTAGTTGTCGGATAGATCTTTCTAATGAGCTATTGTATGCTTTAAACAGAGACTGTATGCCAAAGTTACAACCTCGGGAAGCTGATGTACCAATTTACCCAAACGGGGCCCACAATTTGGCGTTTCATCTTCTAGGGTTAGGTTTTGGGATGTTAAGGGTTTTCCATTGTTTCTCAACAATAAATAGGTGTTCAAGCCTCATTGTAACACAGTTCGGAGGCATGTAGCCGCCACATCTCTTCTCAGAGATAAGCTACCATCACCCTAGGTGGTTTATTTCCATTTTTATTTGTAAGAATATTTTAGTATTTACATTAATCAAATGAAGTATTATTTCCACTGCATCTCTGCATTTATGGTTATCTCTGTAATTTTTTGCGTTCCTATTTAACTCCGGATCAGCTATATAATTCGAACTACCATCAAGGGCATATTCGAGTCTCAAACCATAGAACACCATTGGTGAAATAGATATGATAAGAACTCAATTCAATATTTAGAAACCACAAACTTCAACTTATCTTCTCTCTGTATACAGTTCTCTACTTGATCACCTTTGCTCTGATACCATGTAGAATTTTCTCTACAAATCAGCTAGCTCACTGATATCATGTAGAAATTTCACCTGCAGATCAAACTGATATATGCAATGTACTGAAGCATAATACTAGATCTTCATCTACCATAAACTTTGCAGAAGCTTAATTGAACATTAGCAACATCAAGAATGAATAGATAAAACTCAAAATGAGAAGTAATAAACCATAACATAGAAGATATAACTAGAGGAAAGCACCAGCCTCAAACCCCATCTTTGTATTATCAATCAAGTGTAAATCCTCAACAACATACACAAAGAATCAGCTCAAAAGCTATCCTGCTCTCTCTATACTCTGATGATCTTCAATCAGAAGATGAAAATCATGGACTACCTAGACCTCATTATATAGGTTGTAAGTTAGCGTGGTCATACCTACTGTCACCTCAAGTCGAACTACGTAGTCATAGAAGAAAATAGATTCCTTCCTCATGCAAGGAATACTTACTAGAAATATCCTAGCATCTGATAGTACATTGTCCCTCATCTAACCTCAACTGGGTCTCTGTCTAAACTACCATGAATCTGTTATCCATGAAAGAATACACAATTATCTGAAAATAATAGTTGTCACATGCATGCAATCATTAACAAACTATATCTCATTAATTTAACAACTTGTTAGATTAATCTAGCTAAACTTGACTAAGTTAAACTAAGTCAACTGATCCTCTCAGTATAGAAATGATCCTTATCTCCTTTAATCAAGGGATAAATTCCTAACTCAAAGGAGAAAATAATTGCACAAACTCACAAATACCTTTGGTATGATTCTCCTCAACTAATTAACTCATCGAGAATTAATTAATTAATTTCCAAACCACTGGTAAGACCAAATTCAAATTTTACTTTCTATAGTTAGACCAGGGACTACTAACAATATGAAGGGACCCCGAAACGCTATTTTAGAAAGTGTTATTTTTAGCAGTTTCACCTCTCACCCAATGTGGCCAATGACCTCACTAGCCAAACTGTTATTTTTAGCAAGTTCTATTTTTAACATTTCTTGTTGCACATTTTTCAACATTTTGTACCAAAGAGGTAACTGGAAATATGAGAGGAACACTTTGGCAAGCATCATGAAAATGGAATGAGATTTGGCGAGCTAGTCTACATACCATTTTGAAGTGTCTCTAGTGAGCATGCGTTGGAACAACAAAAGTCGAACGGAGTCCTCGGTAATGGAGTTGGATGAACATGACATGTGGAAGGAGAGGACGTGATTAGTGGGGTCCTCTCTAGCATTACCCTCAAACTTTGTGATGTCTAAGGGAAGCTTAGTTGGCATAGCAGGCCAACCATCATCATTGTGTATAGGATCATCTATCAACTAGCTAAAATATGGGAGACTTAACCCAGCCATAAAAGTGACCATGGGGTCTGCCAAAATGGTTCTTGAGACTATTCCGCTAGATGTTACCACCGGGGTAGAACCAGATCCAACACCAGGTTGGGTTCCTACACTAGATGTGGGTCCAAATATGATGACAATATGTAGTGAAGGAGGCTCGAAATTAGATGAGGAATCAATTAAACAAGGAGAATTGTCAGTGTGGGGACTCAGGGGACTATGAACTCAATCCCTATGAGGAGGAGTAATATTCCCAAGTGGAAACTAGGGGGTAAGGCATAAGGGTCTCTACGACAAACATCTTGGTGGCGTAATGGTGGTAAGACATACATGACACATAAATGGTGAAGGGAGATCAATAATATGCCTTTGTATCGATGAGGGGAGATAAAATTATTATGTTTAGTCTTGGCTTGGCAATGTAAACCAATCTCCCTTTGCTCAAGGTGTGCTTTTGTGTGCAAGTGTGTTTATTGATTAAGCCCAGATTGTGTTTGTAAAAAAAAGGTTGCTAAAAATAAACTGAAATTAACAACAAAAAATGAACAACAAAACAATTAGCTAAACCCCACCAACACCGGGTTGGCAAACACCGCGTTGGTTGGTGGCGGAATCGACTAAAAAGAACACTAAAAAGGTTAAGAGATCTAATTATCAGTATGACTAGGATCATAGGACATGAGGCTCATGCAAAGTGGTGCAACTACAACAAAAAACTAGACAAGAAGATTGCTCCAAAAATGGGTGAAAAACTTAGGGAAACCGATGGGACCCTAAGAGAAATGACCAAAGAAGGTTTAAAGTGAAACTTTGGATGGGAATAACCTAACTTTGGAGATCTAAAATAGAAGGGTTCAGATCTAGAAAACATGGTTGAAAGTGTTGGAGAAGCTCAAACTACTTACTTAGTTAAACTTCGCCTATAAAGGTGGAAGCATACTAGAAGACCTGAGGGGCTAAATTCCACTTCAATGAGTAAATTATAGTAGATCAAGGCCTAAGTGGGGTGAGATAGAGGTTAAACAACCTAGTAGACAACTCTTGGCAAAACCTAAAAATAGATCTGATAAAAGCATGGAAACCCTAAAAATCGCAGGTGCTTACTTGTTTTTAGGGGGGATGACACTTTTTGTGCTGAAAGGTGCATTCTAGACTCCAAATCACACTTTTTGAAAAGGAAAGTGAGATTTCTGCTCCTTGATTTTCGGTCCACAAATCTCAGAAAAAAATTGTCATTTCTATCGTGGCTAGTTCGTGTGACCTACGGAAAAGACCAGAAATATTGCGGAAGTAAGAAACTTGATAGATCTAGTGTTAAAAAGCTTGTAAACAACATTAAGAGACTAAAAAAAAAACCTCAATGGAAAACTGAAGGTCACCCAAGTTTCTAGATCTGAAGTAAAAAACCAGTGGAGTCGCCAATTTTGTTGTAGTGTTTTCTTCTCAAAGATGTACAAAAGGAACCCACTTAAGAATGTGAATGAAAAACAGTCTCAACAATTTAAGTGGCTGCTAAACATTGTAGATCTGCAGCAACTGATAGAAACAAAAGCTACCAAAGTCCTCATCTATGCTACCATCATAGTTAAACAACAAAAATAAATAGTAATAACTCTAATCATCCAATATAAACTAGATATAGAAAGAATAAATTTATTATAACACATGCGAAGGGAACAAAGAAATGTTATGAGTCCCCCTCTATGGGATGGGTTCTTGGCTATCCTCAAACGTCTTCAACTTGTGTAGAGTCTCTCTCCTCTATAATGTGTAAACCAAAAAAATAAAATGTTTGAGCTCAATGGGAACTCAAATGGAAAAAAAGTGGTGTGCGGCAATGAAAATAATCAGAGTTACAACACTGAGTGCGACAATGAAAATAATCAAATGTAAATAATGAATGGAGAACTCTTCTATTTATAGCAAAATATTGAGTTATCCTCGAATAATGAGGAATAATAAAATATTATTAACCCCCTTCTTGGAATAACCACTTGGAATATTTTATTATATTTGGTTACGAGGGAAAAATTATTTAAACATTTATTTAGAAATAATAAATAAATAAATTATTTATTTATCATCTCAAGGAATTGGTTGAGGAAATAATAACAAATAATTATTTATTTAATTATTCCTAAGGGATTTAGTCAAATTTGACAAAGAATTAATGATGAATTAATTATTCATGAGAAAAATAAGATAATTAACCATTTGTGTTGATTTTTCACAATTGGGTCCAATATGACAAAAAATAATGATTCAACAATGGTTTAATTATTTATTCGTAAAATAAAATCAAATAAATAGTGATTTATTTAATTGTTCGTCATAGATTTAACTATAAATTACTTAACAAAAATGGTTTATTAAATAATTTCTCACCATAAAAACAATTTTACTATAATAAAATTTACTTTACATAGTGTAATAATAAATCAAACTAGATAATCAATTTTTTAATGGTAACCTAAGCTCTAAAACTCTCACAACTATTGTACACTTTTCCCATAAATTTTTTTTCTTTACAGCATCTCACACCAAATTCTAATAAAAAAATATTAAACACACAACCAATGAAATTGTATGTAAAAATATCTGTTTCTTTATTTGGTATATATAAACTTTGAATTCCTACAACCTAACAATACCAGCATATGCTTTAAAAACAATTACATTTCTTTATTATTTCTAGTAACATCATGATATTTGTTTTCACGTTTAACAATTTTGCTTGTATTTCACGGTTAATGTTTTAGTTGTAAGGTTAATGTTGACATTTATGTGTTCAACGTACTTTATTTCTTTTGGGGCGATGTTCTATTTTACATCTAATATTTTGGAAATCTAAACTTAAATTTTTAAATCTGGTTACGTTGAATAGTAGTTAAGGTAATAACAAAGATTTCTCGAAAATGAGCATTGCAGTTATGTTGAATGTTACGAAAAGTTATAACAAAGATGTGGGAAATTAAGCATGGTAAAAGTTGTATTAAAGATGTTTTCATGTTATGGGAATATTAGTTGTTTTTGAATTTTGGGTTTTGATAATTAATGAATCTGGCCCACTATTTGTAAGACATGATTTTTCGTATTGTAATTTTAATTAATTAAACTATATATAGATATATTTCAAATACTTAAGTATTTGATTGGGCTGAAGCTAAGGGCAATTGCCATGCATTAATATATGTGGATAAAACATCATCTACTATAAAGTGGTTATGGTCATGCTGCTACATTTGCAATGTTAACATTTTCATATTTGAGTACACAAAACAGGTTCTATATTTGTTTTGTATTTTTTTTTGGTGAATGCTGAGGATGTTATTTTGGTTAGAAATTGA
>APFE030112545.1:0-16644 GCA_000404065.3 Pinus taeda
ACACCCCTTGGTGGCTGACGATCCTGCATAAAATTCCATCAGATATTCCTAAATTTAATGGAAATCTGGGCGAAGACCCATCGAATCATGTGATGACCTTTCATCTATGGTGTTCGTCAAACACTCTCAACGATGATTCGATTCGGCTTTGCCTCTTTCAGCACACGTTAATTTGTCCATGAACAAAGTGGTATATCGAACTACCTAGAGCTTCATTTGATAACTTCAGTATTGTAGCCACAACCTTTTTAACCCATTTTCAATTACCTATCAGGTACGAAACATGAACTGATTTGCTCACCGATTTCAAACAAACGATAGCCACTCACATATCCGATCATATTCATGAGTGGCGACGTTGTCGTAGAATGGTGAAAACATATGTTCCTGATCAGTTATTGGCTAAATGGTTTATTGTGTCACTGTTACCCGCTATTACAGAAGATGTGGAAAAGGGTGGAGTCGTCACTCAAGAGCAAGTTATTGCTCATGCACAATATCTAGAGTTGATCTATACTCAGTCTGGCTTTCTCTACGATAAAATCCCTGACACTCCTAGACCAGAATTCTCCGTCCCTCCACCTCCTAAATCAAACAAAGACTCCTATGTCAGCGATGGTGTGATAGGCACGACAAGCACTAAAACCGCAAAGGCCAAATCCAAAAAGGCCTGCATGGTTTTGAGTCAAGATGCAAATGAGGAACTTCTAGCCTCAGAAGTAAATGTTGTCTCAACAGACAAAGGCAAAGAAACTAAGCAACCAGGAGGCAAGAATAAAAAACAAGGGAAGAAGAAAAACCAAGGAGACTCATCTCCTAGGAAACGTTCTGCAAACCCTTGTGGGAATGCAAAACCCAAAAGTCCATGCAGTATATGTGACGAGGATCATTGGACCTGACAATGTACATATAAATAAGAACTTAGAAAATTCTTCAAAAGTTCAAAAACCTCAGTTGTATTGACGGATTCGTTTCCAAACCCAGGAACAAATATGGTTGCTAGCGAAAATTCTTCCCGGTCCCAAGTTCTAATGTTGTCAGTCTTGAAGCAACTGAATGACACTCTTATAACGATAAGGAGTAAAGATTATGGGAATACACAGATGTTGGACAACAAGGACAATGACCAACCTAGTAGTTCAACAACGACTTCAACAGAAGTCGTGTCACCCATCATTCCTGAATTAACAATAAAACCGCCAAAGGGAGTAGTACACAAATCGACGTTTAATCCTCGTGCCCGAGCAGCACAACACTATACTATAGTGGAGGATTTAGCCGAATCGCCATCCGCGATGTCGTCTCTTGAAGTACTGGAAAATTGCCCCTCCCGAAAGAAAGCTTTATTGTCAGGAATAGGTGGGATTGACCCAACGGATTCCAATCTTGTATCTTTTAATCATAAAGGATATGACCCACAATTGCTAGCTCAACTAACTTCCCTCAAGTGAAAGCCCTCAACAAAACTATTCATAGAACAATTATTGACAAGGGAGCATCCACATGTATCATGTTGATGAGTTGCTGGAAAACTCTGGGGTCTCCATCTTTGTCGCTATCGTCAACAACATTAAAAGCATTTTATGGACAAACGTACACCCCGTATGGGATACTAAGTAACTTGCAAGTCGAACTGGGGAGCAAAACAGTAGAAATCGATGTTGAAATCATCGACGGAAATCCTTATTACAACATCCTACTGGGAAGACCCTGGATATATGCCATTGCAGCTGTTGTGTCGA
Organism: Pinus taeda; assembly: GCA_000404065.3. NCBI lineage: Eukaryota > Viridiplantae > Streptophyta > Pinopsida > Pinales > Pinaceae > Pinus > Pinus taeda. The sequence goes on from APFE030112545.1 coordinate 1,743, forward strand.
CCTACTTTAGGAAAATTGCATTTCCTTCCCAAGGAGGAATTACAATCATCGACCAACAAACTTTTCTCCACAACAGTTCGCAAGTTACGGGAAGCATTCCAATGATCCATGGAAGCCCTAGCATGATTCATAATATTGGATTAGGCCTACTAAAAGACCCTACGTTAATGGGAACCTTTACCCTACCGCCTCCTACCAATTTGGCGGAAGTGGCTAATGTAGGAACTTGCAATATGATATCTTCCATTCAAAAGATGTCAGAAAACGATGTTAACATGGATCATTCGCAGGTTTTGCCTCTAACCCCGCTAGAAATATTATAGCAATCAATTGTCTCAGCATGGGAGGCAAACCAACATCAACACTCGTCAAGCATTTGGATAGATAGATCTAAAGAATATGGCACCCCTTCAGATCCTTGGTTGCAAGTACACCTTACAGACGAAGGAATCATTCAACCGATGATGATCGATGGGGCACCATGGGAAGATCACCACCATCGTTCCCATCTTCTGACTTGTAAAGAAGATAATTCCGGTGACCTACAACATCCTTCAGTATTTGACTTTCTGACGAATACTGTAAACATGGTGGATTCCGAGATAAACCTATCCAATATCGAAGAGACTATTTCCATAAATGTCTCGACCAAAATAGATGTTGTAGAGAACATTCATGTTGGCAAATCTTGTTCTTCTTTCGAACTAGAAATATATAGTACTCTCTTTCACGAGTTTAGAGATGTCTTTTCTTGGACCTATGATTAAATGCCAGGTATCGACTCAAGCATATTTGAACACGAGATTAAGATGTATCCAGATGTCAAACTGGTACAACACTGGGTAAGGCAGGTGCACCCCAAGGAAGCCATTGCCATCAAGGCGGAAGTCGAAAAACTCCTCCATGATGGTTTCATTTACCCCGTTCCTCTAACCAATTGGGTATCCAATATTGTTCCTGTGATGAAAAAACAAGGAACGATTAGAGTGTGCGTTGATTACAGGGATGTCAATCAAGCTTGTCCAAAAGACAACTACCCTACACCCTTTACTGACCAGATTATTGATGAATGCGCCGGATGCATAATATTTTCATTCATGGATGGATTTTTCGGGTAATGAAATAGAAATCCGCCCACAGGACCAATCAAAGACTGCATTCATTTGTCTGTGGGTCACATTCACATATCGCAAGCTACACTTTGGTTTGAAGAACGCAGGGGAAAATTTTCAGAGAGCAATGAACTATGCTTTCCATGACATCAAAAACATCATTCAACCTTATCTCGATGATCTCCGAGCTCATTCACAAAAGCAGACCGATCATCCATGCCATTTGAGAGAAATATTTCTACGTTGTCGACACTACAAGATAAGACTCAACCCGCACAAATGTGTGTTTTGGGTCAGTTCTGGTCGTTTACTTGGCTTCGTTTTCTCAAAGGATGGGAATCGTCTTGACCCCTCGAAGGTTCAGGCAATCATCGATTTGCCTCCACCTTCAAGCCTGCTTCAGATTCAGAAACTCCAAGGGAAAGCAAATTTCCTCAAGAGGCCCATTCCAAATTATGCCGAACCAGATAAAGGTTATACCCGTCTGTTGAAAAAGGATGTAACCTTTGTTTGGGACTAGGTCGCACAAGCTTCCTTTGACACTTTAAAGAAATCTCTAATACAAGCGTCATTAATGTATGCTCATGATTATCAAAAAAACTTTAACCTGTATCTGGGTGCAGTAGATACAACCATAGCAATGGTTTAGTTCAAGAAGACAATGGAATTGAACATCCTATATATTATTTAAGCTGAAACTTAAATGATACGGAAATGAAATACTCCTACGCTGAAAAGCTAGCCCTCACAGCTGTTCAAGCAATACAGAGATTTCGACACTATGTCCTCTTTAGGAAAACTACCATTTTGTCAGATTGCAATGCCATGACTTATATATTGTCACAACAGTTGTTGGGGGGAAAGTATTCGAAATGGATAGCGATTCTCCAAGAGTTTGATTTTCAATTTAAAATATCCAAATCAAAGAAAGCCCTAGTATTCGTGGAGTTACTATGTGATCTCCCGTCGTCGTCCAACGATGCAACATCTGAAGAAGCAATCATGGACAAAAATTTGTTTCTGATAGCTTCAAGCGATTTGTGGTAGAGATATATAATCATTTATCTCCAGACACAAACATATAGGTGTAATACCTCACGCTCCGAACAATGACGTATTTGATACCAAGCAAAAGACTACGTGATCGTCAGTGATACTCTTTACCATCGTGGTATCGATACAGTTCTACGGAGGTGCCTCACCCTTGAGGAGGCCAAAAAAGTCCTAAATGACTGCCATTCAGGCACATGTGGGGGGCATCAATCTGGTTATGCTAGGACACAAAAAATTTGCAAGCAGGATACTTCTGGCCAACAATGTTCAATGATTGCATAACCAAAGTTAGAAGTTGTCATGCTTGCCAAATTTTCGATAGCAAAACCAGAAGACCACCCACACCGCTGCAACCAGTAGTAGCTGTTGGGCCATTCTCCAAATGGGGCATAGATTTCATGACATGTAACCCTACCTTGACCAAGGGGCATGGGTACATAATAGTCACGGTGGACTATTTTACCAAATGGGCCGAGGCAATGCCTACATTAAACAATAGCGGCGAAACAGCTGCCCTTTTCTTTTTCAATCACGTAGTCTCCAGATTCGACATTCCACAAGCCATAGTCATAGATCATGGATTGCATTTTTGCAATCACATGATGGTTGAGTTGTGTGCCAAATTAGGACTGTCCCACGATAGCTCTACTCCATACTATCTGCAAGCTAACGGACAAGTTGAAGAAATCAACAAAGTCCTAAAGCGCATGTTGCAAAGGATGATCAGAGTCCACAAACGGGATTGGTACCTAATCATGTACTCGGCCTTATGGGCATACTGGACATTGGTAAGAAATGCAACCGGATTCACAGCTTTTCAATTGGTGTACGGTCTCGAAGCAATCTTACCGATTCAATGTGAAATCTCGTCCCTTAAACTCGCAGTCAACCTTCTCCCCAGAACCTCAGAAGAAGAGGCTCATTTCTTGGAATTAATCCATTTGGATGAAACCTATCATGATGCAGCTTTTGCTAATGAGGCTCATAAGAAACGAGTCAAAGCACAGTTCGACAAGAATGTCAAACCTCGCGTCTTCTCAGAGGGTGACCTGGTGTTACTTTATGACTAGGAATCCGATAAATTGGGAGCAGGAAAATTCAAATCGTTATGGATGGGTCCCTATATTTTTAAACGAGTATTAGCAAAAGGAGCCTACAAGTTGATGGACTATGATGGGATTCCACTGGCACAACCTCGCAACCAGTTGTACCTCAAACGCTACTATGCTTGATCTCGCATAGTATTCCTCGTGCTTTTGTTACATTTTTGTTTTCACCGAAAGCATTTAATTTGGTTAAGTAATACACTTTTTGCATTCGTTTCAGATGTCGAACCTATTGGAATCATTCGTTGGATATGCCAACGGAGCAAGTCGTAGCTCACAGAATCTGTGTTCTGCGGCATGGACCATTCTCAATCCCAGCGGTCAGTTAGTAAGTTTCAGAGGAGTATGTATTGGTCGGTCTACGAACAATATCACTGAGTACAACACATTAATAGAACTCCTTTCTGATGCCATTTCACATGGTATATGCCGACTTGTCGTCAGGCTAGACTCATGGTTCGTCATTCTACAACTCACCGGCATCTATGTTGTACGAAATCCAGCTATCTATCGCATGTTCCTAAGGGTCAAAATTTTGGAAAGACAGTTTGATTTCATCCAATATCAACATATTTCCAGAAGTTTAAACATTTTAATAGACTCATTGGCAAATTATGTGTTAGATAGACATTTGCGACATTTATAAAAAGAAGCATGACATCAATATATGCAGCAGGATCATGTAACTAAACCAAAATAAAGCTCCGAAAATCAAAAATATATTCCATAACTATTTATAGTTTGTACATAATGCTCTGTAACCAAGACAAAATTGGTCAAATGACCCAAAAATCAAAATGCTAGGGGCACCCTAGCCTAACGGTGCTGGTGATAACAAGTCACCGCCTGTGCAATCATGCATAAGAGCCTAGTCCATCGGCTCGGCACTCCAGTAGTATGTCGTTTAAACTGGTGGAACTGGGCCAACATTTGCATGAGCACATGACTTTTGATTAGTCTTAATAATATAAGAACATTATAAACAACAATGAACAGAGATATGGTCATAAGAGAATTACCCATGACATCCCACTGCTCTCCAGCCGGCAGCACCAAATCCGGATCACCTCGGAAGTCCATACCAGCATATGGGAACCTGGCGTAGACCATCTCCTGACGGTCAAACCACTCAAGGAAGGTCTCAGAAAAAGAAATCTGGGGCTGGCCAGCATGTGGAGACATGAGATCGACCCATCTCTACATCCGTGGTTCTGTCGGTGGAGGTAGGCCAAGTGATATATATACTGTGGCTGCATCAGTGGGATTCACTCCAAGGTGAAAGCAGTCAAAAGAGAACCATAACCAAAGTTTTTTTGATCTACCGCTCTTCACCTTGGTCAACTATTCCTTCATCATAGAAAGTACTGCATCACACCAATTGAACACCTTTGGTTCAAGGCATTCCAAAGCATAATGCATATAAGATCTGTTAGCTATATGGAGAGAAAAACTACGATCCAGTCTAGCAAAAGTAAACAGGATGGTCCGCAATGGCCGGTCAATGACATCCCAGATGTTGATCTTGTCATCCGCACTCGGCTGAGATCCCTCTTTGCAATGCCAGTGAATGTACTCCCTTACATACTCACCCGCACGGGCGGAACCTGATAAAGAGAGAGGGGCACCATGCCTCGATAAGCCGGTCAGAAAGTAGATGTCCACCACTGTCAAGGGGATCGATTTGCCCCTAATCTGGAATACCTGGTTGATAGGATCCCAAGCATTGAGGAAATACTGCAACAAACTAATTTGTTGTCTCATGCTCGAGATACAGAAAAACTTCAGCATGCCACAGTTCCGTAATGCAGCTACTGTGCCCAGATCATGTAAAGCAACAACATCCTCTTTTTCATGCTCATGTTCTCGCCATGTGACAACCATTTTCCTCCGATGAATCTTTGAAAAAAAAACAAGGGAAGAATCAAGATCTTCATTTGGTGAAAACATGCAAAAATTTCATGAGGAAACCATGCAAAAATTTTCCTCCCTGCGCCCATCACACCCTAGCAAGTGTTCTAGGAGTGATGCATATTGACTAGTCAGTGGAGACATCAGTATGCATCGCACCTTTCGACCAAGGAAGGGTGCGGTGATCCTAGGGCGAGTTCTTCAAACCCTAGGGGCTCATCAAAACAGGGGAATGAGCTCAAAATCCAAAATGAAAGGCATGTAATGAAAGAGAACAAGTTTAGCTCCTACGTGGTTCGAATGGCATCGAGAATCGTCCACAGAATCTTCCAGAATCCACTGGTGAAAATCAAGGGGGAAAAGCACCTGCAGAGCTCCAACAAAAAAAATTCAAATGAAATGGTAAAATGAGAGGTAAAAATTCACTTTTAATTTACTATGCACGTAACTCAAGTAAAATATTAGTGTTTTGACTCATTTATCATACATATGTTTTCATTTTTAATCATTTTGATGAAGCAAATGAACAAGTAGTATTGTCCTTGAAAGAACAAAATGTTAAAGGTAAATAAAAAAATCAATGACCATCATTGTGAGCAATGTTGTCGCAGAGTTCAAGCTCATTAAAAAGTAAACTCTCCATGAGCAGTTTTAGCGCATAGTTCAAGCTCGTTAAAAAATAAACATAAGTCACGAGCAAGTGTTTCTCCCCGCATTTAAGCTCATTAAAAAATGAACGGGTAAATAACCATCATGAATTCCTTATCGCTATCTTTTGAGCCTTGGTCGTGTTCTCGCCATCACCTCCACTATGTCTTTAGCCGATCATTCACCCCCATATGATTGTTTACCCCTTTGAGGAACATCTGCGAAGAGTGATTCTGCTAGTCATCCTTGTAACACTGTCGTGATTGAAAAATTCCAAACATTACCTCGAATCAGCTGCTACCCGAAATTATCACTCGTTCCTCAAAAACGAGTCTTCTTTAAGCTCTTTTCACCTAACTTGTAAAATATGAAAATATTTCCAAGCGATTAGCCTCTCCGGCTAATTAAAAGGCATCAAAAGTGTTATCCCTCCTCTAGATTTTAATCTTTTTCGACTTGAGGGATTATTACACAAAACGATCAAGCGCTTGTCTTGTTCGGCTCGTTAAAACTATCGAAAATTCATCATTTTTGCATCTTTTTATGCTTTTTCGGACTTAAGGGATTATACAACAAAAAAGAACCTTCGGAGTCTTCTTTCTGTTTCTTTCAGACTCTCTATAATTGAAAGAGACCGAGTTATCTTTGTCGTTAAACTCGTTAAAACTAAATATAGACAAGCTCATCCAACAGGACGAGAACGTGGTTCACTGTCGCTAGGCTCGCTAAAATATAGCGACAAGTTCGCCCAAAGGGCGGATTATAGAACAAGCATATGTTATCCTCCTCAAGCTTGACAAAAATAATGAGGTATTGGTCAGCAATGACTAGGGAAAAATGGGAAGAAAACAAGAAGAAAATTTATTGGTAGCAAGTCGCTCTTGAACATGACACTTTCCTTCTGCATCCATGTCCGGTTGGGTTGCTCCGTTCACTAGTCTTCACTATTGGTCCGTCACACCATCCATCTCTAGGGTTAATGCTACCAATCCATCGTCAGTGTCGCCGATATGTTCAAGAGAAGTCATTTAGACAATTCACCTGAGTCTCACCCACTACAATACATTCATGCTTCATTCCTTCATGACCGCCACCCTGAACCCCATATCGTCAGTTTGCTTTCACCTCCAAAATCATTTGCTTCATTCTGTGTCATTAATGTGGGATTCATTAAGGCCCTCCTGCGACGGGTCGCTTCTTGTCAACGTCAACTTATTATCCAAGAAGTTTACTTAGGAACAACCCTTTCAGTACTTTGGAGCTTGCATGCCTCATGGAAAGTTTCTCACTTTCAGCGACAGGTTTACATCAATGGCCTTCGACTGAGAGATTTTACGTGGTGTTCGACACCAAGTCCTTTTTTACACCACGTAAATTGTAGTGTAGTACCTTGAGGGTCATTGTCATTATTGGTGATTCCTCTTGCGCCTGTTAACAGCTTACATCATTGGCTGGTAATCAAGTGATTTCTTTCCATGTTCGACTCCAAAATACTTTTCACATGGATCGACTTGTACTCCGAGTGAAGATTGGCTGAGTTTGAAGACCCCGGATCTAGTTTCATCCATCTGGGCTACGATATATTCAGGGATATAAAACATCCAGTGTACATCATTTCAAATCAGATGATCATCCAAATCAAAGGATGATGTGTCCATATAATCAGTCTGTCACACAGATGATCATCTATCCTATGTACATGAAAATGACTTTATAAAGCTGAGCATGGGAATGCTTGACTCAGCTAGATCATGAAAAAATGTTGTCAAATAATGTATTGTATTGTATCTTATTATCGGTCGCCTACCAGTGCGGAAAAACTTCAGATCCTCATAGTAAAGCATTTCACCCGACATCAAAAGTGATTAACGACCTCATGCTTTAAGGGGCAACTGTTATAGAAATTTTTGGGCACTTCAACCTCAATAAAAAATGTCCATAAACTGAGGTCTCTTAAGTCCCTAAAAGGGTTGCTTCACTGCCTAAAGGAACAAGGTCAACTGATTACATCATCTCCCAGAAGTTCTCCACTGAAAGCGGCTCATAAATGGTCAAAACTGGACCATACTGAAAGCTCCATGCAGAGGGTGCGATGCATATCACATTCCCAATGTACAGGGTGAGATGCATACTAATTTTCTCCTCTATTGGGTGTGATGGCCGGGAATGTACAAATGGCAGGGACCAAAATGTGAGGTGGAAGATCATGGAATCTTCCAGAAGCTTCCCCTCTGACACTTGCCACTCCATTTTCGACCAGGAATGAGTAAGAAATCTTCATTCTCCAAGTGGAAGCAGGAACTATCAGAGAGAAGACATTAATCAAGATCCAAAAAGATGACTCACCTCTCTGTAATCATCTATATATGGATCCCTCTTCACAGAGATCCAGAGGCTGCAATTTTGTAACTTATAGAGAAGTGTTGTTGGTATTTTGGGGTACATTCACAGTGTTGGGTGATTTTGGTTTGCTTGAGGTGAAGAAGGGCTTCTTAGTTGGAGGATGATGCTGGGTCAGAGCTACTCATGGTTGTAATCCTCTTGCTACTTTTTATCTGAATAAAGCTATTCTTCTTTCCTTCCAATTCTGGTGTACTTGTTTATATATGCTTGTATATGGTTAATATACATCTGATCCTGCATTATTTATGAATTTAGATCCTTGTTTCTTGCATAGTAGTATGTTGCTGTGATTCTACAAGTCCTTTTGAAGCTGAGCAAAGAAAGAGCGAGTGGCAAAACTCTATCAAGAAGGAGATGGAATCGAGCGCAAGACTCGGGTTGGCCCTCTTGGTTCTCCTCTCATCTATTTTCATAAAAGGAATCAATAGTAGACTTTGATTGTTTGTTTCTAAGATAGCCACCCATCTTAGTGGGAATAGCAGCATCCGTGTGGACACGATTCCCATATAAAAGCATGATATTCATGAAAATACTTCTTCAATTAAAGAGGAAGAAAGTCATGGAACTCCGAACTGTCAATTACAAATTAAATATATTTCTGGGTGTCCCTAGTTTATGTCTATATATATATATATATATATATATATATATAGCATTCGTTCCTAACAGTTTTGATATTTTCACGCCTTAAAAACATAAATACAATCCTAATCTAAATGTTAATCTAATAACGGAAATTATAATGCTTCTTGATGATTTTCTATTTGGAAAGCAAATCAGAGAGTCGTGATTGAATTGAACTCTTGCTGCTCAGTTCATCCACACATTGACCCACTCTGTTGACTGCATGACTAGGAGATTTCCTTGATGATTTGGCTCTGAAAAATAGAAGGAGAACCATGGGGAGATGAATTCCTATCTGCCCATGTGCTTCTTTTCTTTTCTAGTGCAGTAGAATATGTCAAACCATGGAGGTAGCTGTAGATTCATGTTAATTTCGTAGCTATTACGATCTTTAACTAAATAATAAGAAACATTAGCAAGTATGAAAAATAAGACATCTGACTACGTTACCATGTCAAAATATCTTATTTTGTTGTTTATTGGAGTTGATAGTAGTGATGAAAAGAGGAAAAATGGATGGAAAATGATGTCAGAAAAAGAACAATCATGAGACTCTACATTCCCCCATGCTGAGGTCTTTGCATGTACTCATGCAAAACACAAAACTAATGTATCTTGTTTAATTATTGCATTTCTTTTGAAAGTTCTGCAAGTACATCCAACTTCATGTCTTTTCCCATCTTTCCACCCACTTCCATCCATGAATTTTTCATGAGAATACTGTACTTCAGGTTTATGACTTGCCTTTGTAGAGCTCTGTTTTTCTGTTTTGGCTTCTTGTTCTTCTTGTACCAAAGACTTATGTGTAAGAGGAGATTTTCACTCTTAGCCACTTGGATTTCACTCTACGCATTTAGATTTGGATTCTCCTTTTGAATGTACCTATTTAGTGTCTCCAACTTGAAAATTTCTTGTTTTAAATCATTTACTACTAAAGTTTCTTATGGTTCACTAAAATAGACTTCTTCTTGATTAGAATTTGATGTTATTGTTACATCTCTTTTCTCTAGAGACTCAATATAATCATATATTTCCTGGTATACTAGATAAATTTTAGGTTTTTTTCGGCCTAGACTCTGAGGAGGTGTGATGAAAGTGTGTGGAGAAAGCCTTGAATTTTCCTTTGCTTATAGGTCAATATGCTCCATATTTTTTGTAGGTTGTTCTTTTGGTTTTGGATCTAGTCTGGTACTTCTTCTTAATTTTGTCACATGAGGCTTTTGAATTTTTTCCTTCTTCCTTTATATCTTAGGTTTCTTTGTGTAGGGTGTGCTATCTGTCTTTTTGTTGGCTTTCTTTCTTCTAACATTCTTCTTGTTCATATTCCACAAAATTTATGCAAGAGGAATGTCATCCTCTGACTGCTCTTGTGAGTGTTGGTTTCCTTGTTCTGTTGGCATTTCAGTTTTTCTTTTTCTTCATCTCTTAGCCTTGTTGCTCCTTGGATGTTCTTGTTCTACTGGTTCTTCAATTTTTCTTTTTCTCCCTCTCTTTGCCTTATTGTTGCTTGGTTTTTCTTGGTTATCTTCTTTAAAATGGTTCCTCACCAAAGGATTTCCCAATTATCACCCACATTCTTAAGATGGTATTCAACAAGGATTTTAATGAGACCATGGTGATACATGGTGTTTTCTATAAATTGAATTTTTCTTTGGACATTCCCTGAAGTATTTCTTAGACTATTTAGCAAGAAATAAAGAAGATTTATCTCATTATCCTCAATAAAATTCATTAACAGTCATATATGATAGAAAAACATGCATCTAAACCTCCCTTCACATGTAACAAAGTTTCGAATTATTAGAAGAAAATTTCTCCACTTACTTTTTCATGCTATTCTCGAGATGTCTTTCTTGAAAATGGTGGCATCCATGCTAGGATTCTTTAGAAAAACTTTCTATTCTTTGCTTTCAATACCTCTGTTCTTATACTATTTTTCTCCAATTTGAGGCAATCGAGTAGCTTCGACAACAAAAGATTATGCGACTGTGAATTTTATGTCCCCTATATTGACTTCCACTCCATCAAAGGCTTTGGCGAAGGACTTGGTGACTTCCTTGTGGAATCCATCAAATTTGACTACAAATTCCATCCACTGTTCTTTTTGCAACAATTCCCTTGTTTGTGGATATCCTTCCAAAAAATTTCTTCGTGTTGGTTTTGTTCTGATTATAACTCCCATGGTTGAGAAGCTTCATCTCAAATATATTTGTTTAATAGGGTATGAGGTGTTATCACTTTGATATTTCTTTTGAAGTTAATGAAGAAAGAAAAATCAAAGGTAACCACAAAGCACTTTTGGACATCCTGATGCTCAAAGAGGGATCCCTCTTTATATTTTAACTTTGTTTTAGTTAAGATGATTTTAGGCTAGTTATGGCTTGCACTTGGGTTTTTTTTTGAAATTGGGTGGTGGGATCCTTTAATTAGATGAACAAATATTTTATTCTACCATTGGGCTATGGATTCTAATGTCAGACAAACAAGACTGGAATCAGTTCTAAAAACATTGTCTATAGGGCAAGAATAGATGAGTTACTACAGATCTTAAAGGCTAAATGGTGGGATAGTTTCAAGTTCAATCCAGGGAGAAATTAAGGGTTCCCTAGGCTGGACTTTCAAAGGAATGAAAGAGTTCAACTAGGATGGAAGAGAAATTAAGGGTTCTCAAATCTAGGTATCAGAGGAAAACATGTAATGACTAATTGTGCTAAACAGAGTGTAATTGAAAAAATTCTAAGTGATATTTCTAGTTAATTCCTTAAGCTTTAGAACACATTTAATATTATGAAATACATAAGAAAGGTAACAAAACCACACAAGGAAAGTACTTCACTGCAAATGGCTCATCTCATGCATCCTGTAGTGAGATTATTTTATTACTTGCTTCAGTTTGTTGACTTGAAAATGGTACAATCACCCTTAGGTTCAAGATCAAAATAACTCTAGAAATGTAAAATAATCCACATAATACTTTGAATTTTGAAGTATTTATACAAAACAAATTACAAAATATCTGAAACTCCTTTCAGAACTAATCTAGGAAAAAAGGAATATCTTCTTACAAGAAGATAGAGACAACTATTGAACTGTTGCTTGTTGTCCTTATTATTAAGGTTCTGCTAGCTTTGCTCTTTGATCTTTTGCCCTTTATGCTACTTGGCTATTTGGTCTTTATGTTGGATGTTTTGTTTAACTTTAACCTTTAACCTGATACTCTTTCATCCAATACACTTTAATCATGTTGCCCTGTCAATATCCTTTTACCTTGTTGTTTCACTTTTTACTGTATATTTATAATTTATTGTCCTTTTACTATAGTAAATCATTCATTTTTTCCCATCTTCCTTCATCTGGTAATTGGAAATTGATCATTTTTCTGTATATCTCATCTACCTCTATATATTTTGCAAAAGTGGGCTTATTAATAAACAGGTGTTTTACCTCATGTTGGAGGTAAAACAAGTTTTCAAAAGTTTAGTACAAGACTTTGCCTGTTGGCATGCCCTTCATAGATGAAGTGATCACGTGTTCTTTGGCCACTTCCCTTATCTTCCTTTTGTAATCTACCTATGTCATTAACTTGTCATTTATAACTAAGGGATTAGGTAATCCATTTTCCTTCAAAAGTTCAAATTTAGCCATGAACCTGTCAATGACTAGCTGCATGTTCTCACTCCTATGTTCTAAATTCGACATCAAATTCCTCTTGGTGAGAACTCTTCTGAATTCCAAAATTGCATCTGTCCTATAAGGTACCTCAGACTCTTATAGTTCATATTTATTCTTGTATTTGAGGAAGTGAATGATTCTTGCCACTTCCTTTGGCATATCTCCAAGTTTTGTTTTAACCTTTTCAATGGCTTTCGTAGCATACTTTATTAAATCTATTTGCTCAATTATGAACTGGATGGATGCCCAAATATCATTGATAGAGTCAATGATATTGCCCCACAGTTGCTCTTTAGCCTTTCCTATTGGTTTAGTTAAGGTCAACTCTTTTTCGAGGTTCTTTATCCTCTCATTCATCCTTGCAACCTTGTGTTGTTCTTCCTTATGTATGATCTGGGAAAGTTTGCAATCTATCTTAAGGCTGTTGACTTCCTCTTTCAATTTGTTCATCTCATTGGTCTGAATGGACATTTCTTCCATTGCTTTGACCGGCTTGTTTGTTTCTTCACTTGTGGACATCGTTGATGTTGATCCTATTGTTGATGTAGTCTGTGCTGATGTTGATTGTGCAGTGGCCAATAGAGAAGTGGGAGCTAATGCTGCTACCAGAGTAGAAGGTACAACTGTGGTCACTATTGGAATGATAGTTGCGGGAGCATTATAAATGCTAGCTTGTTTGAGTTGGATTAATTTATCCAACTCCTTCTCCATTTCCTTCAACTGGTCATTTAGTTGCAGCACCAAGTCCATCATCTCTTCATGATTGGTCAGGCTTTCTAGGACTTCTTTTGTCTGTGGGTGCTGCAAGTGAGTCAACTTGAGTTATTTCTTGAGGGCTGTTATGTCCTCATTCTTCTTCTTGATCAGCTTCTCTATGGCCGTAACATCACTTAGGTCATGGACCATTTTAATAACTAAGTCCTCCAAGGACTTTATCCTATTGTCTTTAGCTTGTGTAGAGGCTCTCTCTAGCTTGAATTGAGCTGTCACATTGTCTAATGAATCCTCTAACTTGTAAGCAACAATGGCCTTTGTTGTGAGGGTGGAGTAGATCATTTATCCAACCTGCTTGTGAAATTTGATCTGATCAATGGGATGAACATCCCTGGCCAAGACCTCAAAATTTGTCTTCTTGTAATTTGCTGAGGTATTTGGTTGCTATACAGTGGGCTATAAGAAAGAAACCTACATTTTTCATTCTTTTATGTCAAAAGCTAACATCAGTCTAGTCTAGTTTGGTAGTGTGAGATTGCGATATTGGACATATGTCTCTGCCTTTAGTCTCTCATTCCTCATTTTGATTTCTTTGAATCTATCTTTAATGTCTTTTTCCTTGTCAGCTGGCGTGACATAGGAAGAGATCTCCATACTCGGTTATCTATCTACAAACTGTGTGTTGGATGTTGAGGGTTGTTGTGTCTCCTCTAATGTAGTTGGTTCTTTATCTTTCTGTCTCATTGCCTCAGTGTCAATTATTTCTTCTAATGCAATCTTATCCTTATGTTAAAAGAAATGATTCAATTTGGGCCTTTTGCTTGGTTCCATCAGCTCATAAGTAGTATCCATGGCAAAGCTAGATGCCTCATCCCTGCTCCTATTAGGGTTCTTCACCTCATTTACTGAGGTTTGTATGACTAGAGGAATGTTCATTGGCACTCCCTGTTCTGGAACTTGCACGAAAGAGTTATGATCAAATTGTCTCTCCAAATCAATAAGTATATTCTCTATGTCCACAATAGTGTTTTCCATGTTAGTCAAGGTGTTCTCCTCAGCTACGCCACCCCCGTGGCCCTCCGCCCCGCAGGCCACCGCCCCACCCGACCGACGGCCGGTCGACTCAGGGAATCGACCAGCCGCTGTCCAGGTGAGGCAGAGGGTTATGGGGGTGGTGCGGCTGAGGCCAGCGCCACCCCCGCGGCCCTCCACCCTGCCTGGTCCGGCCGGCACTCGTTGATTCCGGAATCAAGGGACCACCGACCGGGCAGGGAAAGAGGGTTTACGGGGTGGCTCGGCCGAGGCCAACACCACCCCCATGGCCCTTCGGCTCGGCCGCACCACTATTGCGGCCCTCCGCCCCGCCCGGTCGGTCAATTCTAGGAATCAACCCGCTGCGGGGGTGGCGCTAGCCTCGGCCGAGCTACCCCTGCCGCCCTCCCCCCTGCCCGGTCGGGGCAGAGGGTCACAGGGGTGGCGCGACCAAGGCCAACGCCACTCTCGCGACCCTCTGCCCTGCCCGGTAGGCAGTCAGTCGATTCTAGGAATCGATCGACCGCCGGCCGGGCGGGGTGGAGGGTTACGGGGGTGGCGTGGTCGAGGACAACGCCACCCCCGTGACCCTCCACCCCTCTCGGCTGGCGGCCCGTCGATTCCCACCCT
>APFE030112554.1:16501-29001 GCA_000404065.3 Pinus taeda
TATAATTTTCCCTTCGGGCAAACCTGTTGCTATGTTTTAGCGAGCCTAGCGACAGTGAAACTCGCTCTTGTCTATAATGGACAAGTTTGTCGCTATTGTTTTAATGAGTTTAATGACAAAGATAACTCGGTCCTATTCAATTTTAGAGAGTCTAAAAAGAGACGAAAATGAAACTCCAGTAATCCTTTTTCGTAGTATAATCCCTTAAGTCTGAAAAAGTATAAAATAATACGAAAGGGATGACTTTTCCGATCACTTTAACGAGCCGAAAAAGACAAGCGCTTGATGTTTTTGTGTAATGATCCCTCAGGTCCAAAAGGATTAAAATATAGAGGAGGGATGGCACTTCCAATCACTTTAACGAGCTAGAGAGGCCAATTTCTCGGCAATCTTTTTATATTTTACGAGTGTAAAAAGAGATTAAAAAAGACTCGTCTTTGAGGAACGAGGGATATTTTCAGGTAGCAGTTGGTTCCAGGTAAGGTTTGGAACTTTTCAATTACAACAATGTAAAGAAGGTGGCTAATAGAATCACTCGTCGCATCTATTCCTCGAAAGGGTAAAAAATCAAGTGTATGATCAGTTAAAAAGTGGAGGTGATGGTAAGAACACGACCAAGGCTCAAAAACTGATAGTAATGTGATCATAAAGGTTATTTACCGAAAGTGGGTTCATTTTTTAATGAGCTTGAACTCTGGGGGAACATATGCTCATAGCTAGGTTTATTTTTTAACAAGCTTGAACTTTGCGGAAACATTGCTCGTGATGATAGTCAGAGATGTTCGGTTCACCATTAACACTATGTTCTCTTGATGGTCGTACTACCTGTTCAATTGCTCCATCAAACTGATTAGAAATGTAAATACATGATTTGAAAAATGAGTTAAAAAACTAATACCTCATTTGAATTACGTGAACAATAACATAAAAGTAGTTTTTACCTCTCATTTTACCATTTCATTCAAATTTGGGATTGTTGGAGCTCTAGAGGTGTTTTCCCCCTCGATTTTTGTCAGTTGTTTCTGGGACATTCTGTGGACTATTTCTGGCACCGTCTAGACCAGGTAGGAGCTAACCCTGAGCTCTTTAATTGCATTCTTTCCTTTTTTATTCTGAGCATGTTTTCCTGTTTTTCTGGGCCCTAGGGGTTTGAACATTTCGTTCTCTCCCCATCGCACCTAGTATACATCGAAAGGTGCGATGCATACTGAGCTGGCCATTGGCTAGTCAGTATGCGTCCCACCCAGTACACAGCTAGGGTGTGATGGGCGCAAGGAGGAAAGTTTATGCACTATTTTTCCATGGAAATTTTGCCTGTTTTTGCCCAAATCAAGATCCTAATTCTTCTCTTTTTTTTTTAGATATTCATCAGAGAAAGATGGTCGTTACATGGCATGAATGTGAGCATGAAGAAGAGGATATGATTGCCTTACATGATCTGGGTACGGTGACTGCATTGCGGAACTGTGGCTTGCTCAAGTTCTTCCGCATATCCAGCATGAGGCAACAAATCAACTTGTTGCAATATCTTCTCTATGCATGGGATCCTACAAATCAAGTGTTCCAGATTAGGGGTAAATCCATCCCTTTGACTATTGAGGATATCTACTTCTTGATCGGTTTATCGAGGCGTGGTGCCCCTTTCTCACTATTAGGTTCCGCCCATGGGGGCGAGTCCATGAGGGATTATATTCACCAATTCTATAGAGATGGATCTCAGCCGAGCAGGGATGGAAAGATTAGTATTTGAGATGTCACTGACCAGTCCTTGAGGACTATATTATTCACCTTTAATAGATTGGCTGGTAGTACGGCTCTTCACTTGGCCAACAGGTCCTATATGCAGTATGCCTTGGAATGCCTTGAACCAAAGGTTTTCAATTGGTGTGATGCAGTAATTCTGGTGATAAAAGAACAGCTTACCAAGGTGAAGAATGAAAGATCTAAGAACTTTGGTTATGGTTCTATTCTGACCGCTTTCGCATTGGAGAAGATCCCACTGATGCAGCCACAGTACATTTCACTCGAACTGCCAGCACCGACAGAGCCACGGATGCAGAGATGGGTTGACCTTATGGCCAGACATGCTAGTCAGTCATGGATTTCATTCTCTGATGCCTTCTTCGAGTCGTTCAACAGTTAGCAGATGGTTTATGCCAAGTATCCATATGTTGGGATGGATTTCTAGGGCGACCCGGATTTGGTGCTACCAACTAGCGAGCAGTGCGGTGTTATAGGTAAAAAGATCTGACTGTATCCCTGTTTATTGTTTTTATAATGTTCTTATGTTTTTTACATGTTATCAAGACTAATAAAACTCATATATTCGTGCAGATATTGGACCAGTGCGACCAGCAGTGCACTCGAGGGTAGCAGTTGTCGTTCCAGCAGAAGAGGTTGTAGGGAGGGTTGTCCTTCGCAATCTGGACGTAGCCGAGACCATTGCAGTATTGCAGGATCAGATCAAGGGCCTCACCCTTGGTAGTTCAGATTTGAGGACCGATGAGTTACCTCTGAGATTACAGCGCCATACTACTGGCGTGCCGAGTCGATGGACTAGGCTCCTACATACAGTCGCACAGGCGGTGGCTTGTTATCACCAGCACCATTAGTCTAGGGTGCTTTCCTGCATTTTTGAGTTTTTGGGGTGCATGACTGATTTTTTCCTGGACACAGAACAGTTTGTAAAAACTATAAACAACTATATATGTTTTTGATTTCCGGAGCTTTATTTTGGTTAAGTTATATGATCCTGATGCAAATGTTTAAAATGCTTCTCTTTCATAAATGCTGCAAATGTCTATCTAACACATAATTTGCTAATGAATCAGTTAATGTGTTTAAGTTTCCAAAAATGTGTTGATATTGAATAGAATCAAACTTCCTTTCCAAAATCTTGACCCTTAGGAACATACGATAGATAGTTGGATTATGAACGGAATAGATGTCGGTAAGCTGTAGGATGATGAATTGTGAGTCTAGCCTAACAACAAGTCGGCGTATGCCATGTGCAATGGCATCAGAGAGAAGCTCTATCAACGTTCTATATTCAACGATGTTGTTCGTTGACTAACCAATACATACTCCTCTAAAACTCACTAACTCGCCGCTTGGATCAAAGATGGCTCAGGCTGTAGAAGATAGGTTACGCATACTACAACTAACTCCATCGGCATATCCAAAAAATGATTCCACTAGGTTCTACATCTACAACAAATGCAAAAGTGGATTACCAAACCAAAATGATCACTCTTCACGAAAAAAAAAAACGTAACAAAAGCATATAAAGATATTACTACACTTAATCAAGCATAGTAACGCTTAAGGTACAACTCGCTTCGGGGTTGCGACAGTGGAATCCCATCATAATCTATTAGCTCGTAGGCTCCTTTTGCTAAGATTTGCTTAAAAATGTAGGGACCCATCCACAATGAATGGAACTTACCTGCTCCCAATTTATCGGATTCCTGGTCGTAAAGTAAGACCAGGTCACCTTCTGAGAAACACGGGATTTGACATTCTTGTCAAACTTTGCCTTGACTAGTTTCTTATGAGCTTCGTTAGCCAAGGTGGTGTCACGACAGGTTTCATCCAATTGGATTAGTTCCAAGAAACGAGCCTCCTCCTCTGAAGTTCCGGGGAGAAGGTCAATTGTGAGCTTGAGAGATGAAATTTCACATTGAACCGGTAAGACGGCTTCTAGGCCATGCACCAATTGAAAGGGTGTAAATCTGGTTGCATTTCTCACCGATGTCCTATATGCCCACAAGTCTGAATATAGGATTAGGTGCCAACTCCGTTTGTGGACTCTAATCATTCTTTGCAGCATGCGCTTCAGGACTTTGTTGATTGCCTCAACTTGTCCGTTAGCTTGCGGATAATACGGAGTAGAGATGTTGTGGGACAGTCCTAACTTGGAATCCAATTCAACCATCATGTGATTGTGGAAATCTAATCCATGATCTATGACTATAGCTTGTGGAACACCGAATCTAGAGACTACATGATTGAAAAAGAAAAGAGTATTCGTTTCACCACTGTTGTTTAATGTAGGCATCGCCTCGGCCCATTTTGTAAAATAGTCAACTGCGACTATGATATACCCATGCCCCCTAGTTGAGGTGGGGTTACATGTCTTGAAATCTATGCCCCATTTGATGAATGGCCCAACAACAACTACTGGATGCAGAGGTGCAAGTGGTATTCTGGTTTTGCGATCGAAGATTTGACAAGCATGGCAACTTCTGACTACGGTTATGCAATATTTGAAAATTGTTGGCCATAAGTAACCTACTCATAAAATATTTTATGATGTAGCGTAACCAGATTGATGCCCCCCACACATGCCTGAATGACAATCATTCAGGACCTTTTCGGCCTCCTCATGGGTGAGGCACCTTCGTAGAACTGTATTGATACTGCGACGGTAAATTGTATCACCGACAATCATGTAGTCTTTTGCTTGGTATCGAGTACATCGTTGTTCTGAGCGAGAGGTGTTAGGCCTATATGTTTGGGTTTGGAGATAGGTGATTATATCTCCATACCACAGATCACTCGACAATATCAAAAACAAAGATTCATCCACGATTGATGCTTTGGATGTTGAATCATTGGACGACGATGGGAAGTCGCATGGTAACTCCACGAAAACCAAAGATTTCTTTGATTTGGATTTTATGAATTCTAGATCAAAATCTTGCAAAATGGCTATCCATTTTGAATATTTGCCCCCAAGTAAGTGACGCAAAAGAATGTAAGTCATAGGGTTGCAATCTGACAAAATGGTTGTTTTTCGAAAGAGGATATAGTGTCGAAATCTTTGTACTGCTTGAACAGCTGCAAGAGAGAGCTTTTCAACATAGGAGTACTTGCTCTCTGTATCATTTAAGTTTTGACTTAAATAATAGATAGGATGTTCGATTCCATTGTCTTCTTGAACTAAAACCATTGTGATGGTTGTATTTGCCGCAGCTAGATACAGGTTAAAATATTTTTGATAGTCAGGAGCATACATTAATGATGCTTATATTAGGGATTCCTTTAGAGCATCAAAGGAATCTTGCGCAACCTGATCCCAGTTGAAGGGCACTTCTTTTTTCAAAAGATGCATATAACCTTTAGCAAGTTTGGCGTAATTTGGAATGAACCTCCTCAGAAAGTTTGCTTTCCCTTGGAGTTTCTGAATCTGAAGCAAATTTGAAGGTGGAGGCATATCGATGATTGCCTGAACCTTACATGGGTTGAGACAAATCCTATCCTTTGAAACCACAAAGCCAAGTAAATGACCAGAACCTACACAAAACACACACTTGTGCGGATTGAGTTGTATCTTGTAGTGTCGGCAACGTAGAAATATAGCTCTCAAATGTTGCGGATGATCAGTCCACTTTCACGAATGAGTTGGTAGATCATCAATATATGGTTGAATGATATTCTTAATTTCATGGAAGGCATAATTCATAGCCCTTTGAAAAGTAGCCCCTGCGTTCTTTAAACCGAAAGGTAGCTTATGGTACGCGAATGTGCCCCACGGACATATAAATGCAGTCTTCGACTGGTCTTGTGGGCAGATATTAATTTGATTATACCTAGAAAATCCATCCATGAATGAAAAGATTTCACATCTGATGCATTCATCCATTATCTGGTCGATGAAGGGTGTAGGGTAGTTGTCCTTTGGACAAGCTTGATTGACATCCCTGTGATCAACGCACACTCTTATCGTTCCTTGTTTTTTCATCATAGGAACAATATTCGATACCCAATCAGTTAGAGGAATTGGGTAAATGAAACCAGCATGTAAAATTTTTTCAACTTCTGCCTTGATGGTAACGGCTTTCTTCAGGTGCACCTGTCAAAGTCGTTTTCGTAGTGGTTTAGCATCTAGATACATCTTGATTTCATGTTCAACTATGCTCGAGTCAATGCCTAGCATTTCTTCATATAACCATGCAAATACATCTCTGAACTCGCGAAAGAGAGAATTATATATCTCCAGTTTTGAAGAAGAGCAAGATTTGCTAACATGAATATTCTCTACAACATCTAGTTTGGTCGAGATATTTATGGCAATAGTTTCTTCAATATTGGACAGATTTCCCTTGGAATCCATTGTTTTTACAGTATTTGATAGAAAATAAAAAACTGAAGGATGATTAAGGTCATTGGAACAATCTTCGTGGTAATCTGGAAGATGGGAACGATGGTGGTAATCTTCCCATGGTGTCTCTCCTATCATCATTGACTAAACAATTCCTTTGTCTGTAGAATGTAAATGTGACCAAGGATCTAAAGAGGTACCATATTCCTTAGACCTATCCATCCAAACACTCGATGAGCGTTGATTTGGGTTTGTCGCCCAGGCTGAGAAAATTGATTGCTACAAAATTTCTCTTGGGCTTGGAGGCAATACCTAGCGATGATCCATGTTAACAAAATCTTCGGAAATCTTCTGAATCGTTGTAGATATAGAAGATATCATATTGCAGGTTTCCACCGTGGCCACTTCCGCCAGATTATTTGGAGGTGGTAGGACAAATCTCCGATTAAGGTAGGGTCTTTTAGGAGGCCTACTTCGATATTTTGAAGCGATTGAGAGCTTCCATGGATCATTGGAATGCTTCCCGTAACTTGTGAACTGTTGGGGAGAAAGGTTTGTTCGTCAACGATTGTAATTCCTCCTTCAAAATGAAATGCAATCTTTCTAAAGTATGTTGACACAACTGCAGCCATAGCATAAATTTATGGCCTTCCCAGTAGGATATTGTAATCGAGGTTTCCATCGATAACTTCGACGTCAATTTCTACTGTCTTGCCCCCCAGTTCAACTTGCAAGTTACTTAAAATCTCGTATGGGGTGTATGTTCATCCATCGAATGCTTTTAATGTCATTGAAGATCGCGACAAGGGTGGTGAGCCTAAAGTTTTCTAGCAACTTATTGACATAATGCATGTAGATGCCCCCTCATCAATAATTGTTCAATTAACAGTTCTATTGAGGGATTTCACTTGTATGAGGAAAGCGAGTTGAGCCGGTAACTGAGGTTCATATCCTTTATGATTAAAGGCCACAAGATTGGAATCCGTTGGGTCAATCCCACCTATTGCTGATAAAGAGTCTGCTTTTGGGAGGGGCAATTTTGTGATTCTTCAAGTGTCGACATAGCGGATGGTGATCGGGCCAGATCCTCTACTATATTATAATTATGTGTTGCTCAAGCATGAGGATTAAATTTCAATTTATCTACTACTCCCTTTGGCGTCTTTATCGTTAGCTCAGGAATGATGGGTGAAACTTCGGTTGAAGTTGTTGTCGAACTACTAGGTTGATCTGCAACCTTGTTGTTCGACAGTTGTGGATTACTGTAATCCTTATTCCTTATCAATATCAAAGCATCATTTTGTTGTTTCGAAATGGACAACATAAGCACTTGGGATGGGGAACCATTATCGCTAGCAACGAGATTGGTTTTTGGGTTTGGAAATGGATCAGTCAATACCACTGAGGTTTTTGAACTTTTGAAGAACTTCTTAATCTCAGCTTTATGTGGACAATCTCTCGTCCAATGGTCCTCATCACATATGAGACATGGCCGATTAGGTTTCATTTGCTCAGAAGGGTTTTTAGAAGATTTTTCAGGAGATGAATCATCTTGTTTCTTCTTTTTGCTTTTCCTTTTCTTCTTGCCCCCTGGTTGCTTCAGTGCTTTGCCTTTGTCAGTCGACACGGCATTAACCTTCGAGGCAGGAAGTTTGTCATTTGCCTTTTTACCGGAAACTACAAGGGGTTTACCAGATGAGGCCTTTGCAGTTTGCGTACTTGAGGTACCGATCACGCCATCACTGGCATGAGATTCCCTGTTTGATTTAGGAGGAGGAGGAACAGAAAACTTCGGTCTAGGAGCATCAGGAATTTTGTCATAGAGCGTGCCAGACTGAGTATAGATCAAGCCTAGATATTGTGCATGAGCAATGACTTTCTCTTCATTGAAAACTCCTCCCTTGGCCACATCTTCTGTAATAGAAGGTAACAATGACTTAATAAACCATTCAGCTAACAGCTGATCAGGAAGATATGTCTTTACCATTCTATGACAACGTCGCCACTCATGAATATGATTAGATATGTGAGTGGTTGTCATCTGCTTAAAATTGGTAAGAAGCTCCGTTCATGTTCTGTACCTTATGGGTAACTGAAAATGGGTTAAAAAGGTGGTGGCAAGGGCGCTGAAGTTATCAAATGAAGCTCTAGGCAATTCGATGTACCATTTTGATGTTGGACCAATTAACGTTTGCTAAAAAAGGCAAAGCCTAATCGAATCATCATTGACAGTGTTGGACGAACACCACAGATGAAAGGTCATCACATGATTCGATGGATCTTCACCCGGATTTCCATTGAATTTAGGAATATCTTATGGAAGTTTATGAGAATTGGCAGCCACCAAGGGGCATAAGCAATTGGATCATTTGTTAGCCGATTCAGATCTGGTAATTCTAAAGTTGCTACGAAAGGTAACTGTTGATTCAGGTTTGGCGAAGCATACCCAGGATAAGATGGGATCGCCTGAGCCGTGGGTCTTTGCATACCAGCATAGTGTATTTGATGCTGATAACTTTGATAAGGTTGATGGGTGTAACCATTATAATATGATTGTTGGTAACTGTTTTTAATATACGACTGCCCATTACCTGCAAAGCTTTGTTTCTCAGGTCCTCAGTAAGCTTGCTGGAATTCTGGTTGTTGAAATTGCACCAGCCATGGCTGTGAGACCATTTTTTGTTGCCCAATACTGGATGTTTGTCCAAGATAAGGGGTTATAGTACCCATTTGAGCCTGAGTCGCTTCAGTTAAGGAGCCACTAATCAATGGTAGTGATTGAGTTGCAGAGACAAGAGGCTGTTGTATTACGACCTGAGAGACTAGGGGTTGACATACAACAAGCAGCGCTTGTACTTGCGACACCGTCATAATAGCTGGTGTAGTGGGAATGTTCGACACAGGTTGATTTTGTTGCATTGAATATACAACTCTCAGCTGTTGAGGCTGTATTGGTACCCAACCACTGAACGCGATTCCAGCTTAACCCGAATTCTGTTGTGAACTCTCATATGGTTGTTCTCCCGGAGGGAACAATGAAAAGGCATACTGCCCCCCATATGGTGCTAATCCAGTGTTCAAAGGGAAAATTGGCCTTTGGAGACTGGATTGCCAAAATTGATACTGTTGTGAAGGTTAAATTTGCTGAGACTCAACATAAGAAATTCCAGATAAGGTTCTAGATGAACAAAATAGGAACAGACCATATTGTCGAAACAGTCCCTAGGTGGACTCCATCTAGTGGTTGAGAACTAGTTGGGACAGATGGTACACCAGCGAACATTGTCGAAGTGGCGGCAGGGGGTTTTGTTGCTGTTGTATCGGATGACACAGTCCTAGATGTCGATGGTTGTTCAGAGATATCGAGTCTATCCAAAATATTTCCTAACGATTCTATAGGAACTTGTGATGAAAGGTGACTAACTTCTGTAGTAGAAGGATATAGGTGGATCCCAGTTCCAAAATGCAATGGATTATTAGATGGAAGATCATCCATAATCTCCTCTATAGCAATCAGTCCAGGTGGAAGAGGCAGACCGTCAGGTCTATAAAATATTTTCAGTGCCGAAGAAGGTATAGACTCTGTAGCAACAGATGTTGGAGGGGTGACACCTTCCGAATCAGCCATAGATGGAGCTGGTTCAGGAATAGAAGTGTTTACCATTACACTAGGATCAGTTCTAATGTCCTCTTGTAACTATGGAACTTCTTCTGTAGAGGCAGGGATACCAGAAATAGTTGGAGTAATTGGAGTCTCTGAGGATGTTGAAACACAAGTTTCAAATAAACCAAGAGACTTTGACCCAGTTAAACGAGATCGCTTGGCCCAGAATGGTTTCGTTTCTAGAGTCAAAGACGGTTGACTTGTTAGTCTCCGTGAATGGCAGGGCTTTAATTGAGTTTCTTCCACGATTGCAGATTACTTAATCAACTCAAAATAAAAAGGGGAAAATGTTATTCCAAATTAAATGAATTTTATGACGCTTTGACACAACTTGATTTTTCAATTTTTAAGAGTTGAGAAAAAGCTAAACATGACTCTAGTCGCCTTCGATTTTTAATGAGCCTGAAGTGACAAGTGCTCAGATGGACCTTTCCTTTTAAGGAATCTGAAAAGGAATGAAAGTGACTACTCTAGAAATATAGACAAATGTATTACCAAACCAATCGCAAAACTATAGAATACTTTTACGTACGGCAGTCAATCTTACCAAATGTTGTGTTCAATGCATTGTGATCGATAGGGTGGCAGACACGACTTCCTAAGGATAAAGGATATAGCCTATTGTGGTCTCCCAATATATACTCAACGGTATGTGGGAGCACAAGTCCGTACTGGAACTTGTCATATCAAAGAGGAGGAATCACCCAACCTAAGATGAAAACGATAGTTACCAGGCTTTACGACGTCGGAATACGTCTCTAGCCTAGACTTCTAGACGCTGTGCATTAGGTTCCAAAGCGATTTTATGTTCATTGAGGTTTATTTTACAGTAGATATTTCTTAAGAAGTTTCCCTTTAAGGTTCACCACATGATGTAGATATACAATTCCTAAATATGCAATCTAAGATGATAAACAGTCTTTACTTTCTTTTAGCAATGAAAATCCTAGCTTCTAAGGAAAGAGAAGTAAAATTCTTTCAACATAGAGCAGAGAGCACACACTTTGTCCTAAATCAATTTCCGCATGCAGTCTAAATGAAAATGCACATGCATGTATTTGTTTTTCAGTTTCCTTAATGTGAGAATGACAAAAAGAAAACTAAGTACAAATCTAAACTATCTTTTCTCAAAGTGACACTTTAGCAATTTCTTTTCAAAAACGAAAGGAAGATTTAAGCGACACTTTCAATTTCGACTTGAAAACTTCTTTTGACACTTCAAAGAATTGATGATTCAAATCAAATGCAATGGCAAAAGTGTAATCAACTATCTTAAAGAGTAATACTTTACGACACTCTTTTCATTGACTGAAAACGACACTTGCGACACTTTCAAATCAAAAAGACGACAGTTCGATTAAGCTATTGTTTGCAAAGGAGAACTGTAAATTATGAAAAATACATTAAAAAAAACATGCACAATTCTTTATCAATGGAGGTTGAATAATGAAAAGGAAGAGAGTTTCAACAGTGATATATTGATCATAGACAACAAAACTACTGAATAGAGCTGAAAACAATGAAGGAAAAACCAAAATCTGGAGGCAGAAACAGTCTCATTCAATCATCGCAGCTGTAACATAGGGAAACATGGATGCATCTCACCTGCAACACACGGGAGGTGTGATGCATCCAGGTTGCTAATGAGAGATAGTGCAATGGTCCAGGGATGAGACTGAGCTTGGTTTTTACTCATAGTTTGTAGCTAAGTTCAGGGATTTAGGCTGAGCTAATGATAGACAGTGAACACAAAGAGTATAGAGGCTGATCTAATGAGGTTATTTGAGTACCACCAGGGCACTTAGGATGTTTGGCAGTCAGATGTTCAGTTCATAAACTAACTTGGAGATTGACTGAAGCAGCGTTGATCTACTTTGCAGTTGCATAGCAAAAGCAGTTCAAAGGCTAGTTGGCTTAACTTTAGGCTATGTTTGTAGTTTATAAAGCAAACAACAGTAACTAACAATCAAACTATTCGCTCCCCAGTGGAGTCGCCATTTTGTTATGGGCAAAACTAGTGTCCATTCAGAGCTGCTAGTCCCACTAAGACGGGTAGCTATCTTAGAAACAAACAAACCAAAGTTACTTGTGTTTTCCTTTATGAGAGATAGATGAGAGAGAAGTAGAGAGTACCAACCTAATTCTTTCACTTTCCTCCTTGCATGTTTCCTCCCTCTTTTGACAGAGTTTCGCCACTCCTTCCTCACTTGTCCTGCTTCAAAGAACACTTGTAGAGTCAAAGCAACATAATACAATCAAAGCATAGAGATCTATAACCATAAACAATATAGGATCAGATGTATATTAACCATACAAATGCATACACCAATACAAGATTCAGAAATATACAAGTATATGGAGGAAAACTCAAATAGCTTTATTGATAGAAGTAGTAGAAGAGAGGATTACAACCCAGCAGTCTGATCCAGCGCCATCATCCCAGCATGAAAGCCCTCTTCACCTCATGAAAAGCTAGATCACCCAACACTATAATGTTTCACAGAGAAATCAATAGCACTTCCTTACAAAATACAAAATTCCAGCCTCCGGATCTCTAGGATGAGGGATCCATATATAGATATTTGCAGGTGGGTGAGTTAGCTTCTGATATTTTGATTAGTATCATTTCACTGATATTTCTTGGTTCTACTTGGAGATTTCATGGTCTCTTACTCATCCCTGGGCGAATTCAGAGAGGCAAGTGTCAAATGAATAGTTTCTAGAAGATTCTTT
>APFE030112554.1:34058-46303 GCA_000404065.3 Pinus taeda
CAATCACTTCCTCATAAGAGGGAGATGCATAATCCATTTAGTTCTTAATATAAAATTGTTTTTTTCCTCATAAAATAATCATAACTTTATCACTTTCAAAAATATACAAAGTTACATTTTGTATATGCACATCATTGTGTGGATTTTGTTAGTTTGCATAATGTCTAAACAATTTGTATCAATTTGTTCAGTATAATTGTAATAATCACCAGAATTGCATACAAATTCCAAACTATATGAAAGTTGTTCATTTACAAAACTATATAATAATACTACTCATATGGATATAGACAAATTGCCACATATTCTTTATAAAAAAATCTGAGTTGCAAAAAATTTCTACTTCATAGCTCATGGTGCTCAGACAGAAAAAGTATGGTGGCACCCCCACTCAATTGATTTTCATCTTTTGATGCCCCATCGAAGTAAGCCCATGTAATGGACCTGTTAGATTGTTCATAAATAATAATTTAGGGAGGAGGAAAAGCTTTTACTTGAGGATAGTGGGCTAAGATTGCTAACCCTTCACCTACAACTTAAATAGGGGAAGAAGGAAGATCTCTAAAGATGGCTTTATCCTAGGCCAACCATATCCCCTATTATAGGATTAATGGAAGTGCCCTGAAAACTCTAGTTATTGGGTTGAAGCTCCAATTTCTCCATGCTTCCTCAACAAACAAGCCATTCAAGTCTTAGGCCTCATCAATAGCCAATTGACACTATTATCATAGTTGCAGAGTAAAAGGGTACCTTATAAACATGTGTGGGATTGTTTCCTCATGCATTTTGCATAGAGTGCACCAGCTAGGGCCAATTTTGTATCTTTCTTGCTTAACATCCTAGGTGGGGCCTTTGTTTCTAAGGGCACACCACATAAAAATAGAAGCCTTTGCAGGACATTTTGCTCGCAAAATAGGCTTCCACCACTAGATTTCTTCCCCTACTACTCTTTCCACATTCAGTTGTACATACCGAAGCCTGAGTGAGTATATGCCAATTGGGGAACAGGACCAAACTCATTCATAATCCCTATCAGTGATTCTTATGTGTCCATCTTGTAATGAATATAGATACCTTAACCAGACCTCCCTGTGGACTTCCTCAATGCCCATCTCAATTGTTGACTTCCAGCCTTGGCACTAGATGGTTGTGTTGGTTATTTTTGCCAAATGAGAAAGCTTTAAGTAACCCTTGTCTTTGGGAGAATCAATAAGGACTTGAGGAAAAATGTGTCTCCCCCCACTTCCATCCCAAGGATCCTTATGAACTCTCACCTTTTTTTCATTTGCAACTTGTTAATTCAATCTTGCTTCGATAATTTCAAAGGAATTCAACATTTCCCTCCATAAAATAGAGATGTTTGCATGCAGCTTATCTTCTCTTCTTATCCATTCCTCCATAGAGTTGGGGGTAATTAGTTTTTGAGTAGCTAATAATGTCTAGAGACTCTGAGTGGCTAGCAGCCTCCAACCCCACTTTGTAGCCAGGGATTTAGAGAAAAGGAAGTTGTCTTTTAATACCCATTCTCCCAATTTTTTGGGGGCAGCAATCCTTTCCCATTTTACCCAATGGAGTATTAACTTATCATTGTGACCTATCCACAACCTAAAACACAACCTTCTTACTTTTCCAAGGATGCATTTGGGTATCCATGCTAGAGACATCTAGTAGATTGGGATTGCCTATAGTATAGATTTGACCACTACTAACCTACCTGCCCTTGACAACCACTTGTAGCTCTAATTATTTAGTATTTTTTCCAGTGTTTCCAACAACCAACTCCAATCCTCATTGTAGTAGTTATTTGGTTTTAGATGGAAGCCTGGGTATTTTAGCCCCTCATCTAATAACATAAGTCCATATGGATGAAGGATCTCTCTGTCATTCAAATTATGAATGGATAGTGTGGTTGTGGAGCCATTGCAAAAAAATAAGTACATCATCAACAAAAAGAAGATGCATTATAACATGCACTTTTGCAATGATTGTACCATTGAACTCCCCTCTTTAATTTGCTTCAGCCATCAATCGCCTTAGTCAGTTTACAACCATGAGAAAAAGGAGAGTTGACAGTGGACACCCTTGTTGAAGACCCCTCTATGCATAAAAAAAGGGTGAAGCAGATCCGTTGATTAATATTGCAAAATACAATGATTGAAGGCAACTCATTATCTATATAATAGAGGGTAGACTAAAGCCAAAATGGGTGAGTAGAAGCCAGATGTATAGCTAGATGACCCTATCATAGGCTTTAGAAAGGTCTATCTTGAGAACTTCGCCATTTATTTTGTGGATTTTAATACTATGATTTCCTTCCTATGCCACCCCTATAGCTTCATGAATTTGTCTGCCTTCGAGGGACTCAAATTACTCCTTAAAGATAGATTTGAATAGAATAGGCTTCAATATTGAGGCAATATCTTTGGCTATTATTTTATAGATGCAATTGCATAGTGATATGGGTTGATAATCTTCCATTTGTTGTGGGTATTCCCCTTTTGGGATAAGGGCGATGAAAGTAGTGTTAAAGACTAACAAAACTCATGATTGTTGGCAAGGTAAAGTTGACTTCACAATTGTTCTTATGGATGATTATGAAGCAATTTTGGGAATGGAATTCATGAAAAAATATGAATCATTGATCGTGCCATATTCAAAGAAGTTTCTCATATACGATATAAGGGAGGAAGAAACACTGAGTATTCCAACCATGGGAACCATGAAGAGCGAGTATAAGATAACAATGATGAGTGTGGAGAAGGATCAACGAAACAAGGAAATTTATGAGAGGTTGAATCGAATGGATGTAAAAATCATGGAACAAGCAGAAGTTATAAAAACATTGTTAGACAGTGTGTTGCATTTGAAAAGCAAGCTAGAGGCAATGGAATCTTGCACGCCAGAATGCAAGGTTGCGGAATCGAAGAACCAATGGAAGGAGGACTATGAAGCATATATGCAAAAGTTATAAGAGGAAGATGTGGAAACTTGGACTGAGATGTTGGAGTGTGATGAAGATGGGAGTGGAGAGGCATCAGCCTTCCCAACCCCACCCTCTTTCTAAACTTAGAGTGAATATGGGCTCATTGTCATCTGCTCAGGGCAATGAGACCCCTTTGAAGTGATGAGCATACCACAGTGGCAAAGCAAATGGAGGATCACATGACAGCAGGGTGCGATGACAGTTGTGATGATGCTAGGATGCATTCATTCTTGTGGAGGAGACGCTATGGTTAGATTAGCTACCGACTAGTCACCAATACAAAAGGATCCAGCACATGATGTTCTTGCGGAGTTGTGACAGGTTATGGGCATGGAGTAGGTATTAGGCGAAGCTATCTAATTGATGTGATAAGGAAGAAAGTCTTGGAAAAGGAGTTTTCTAAGATTGTGTTGTCGAGGGCGACAACCTTTTTAAAGTGGGGGAGGATGTCAGGACCCGATTTGGCACCAAAGCTAACAAGCGCCCATAATGACCCACGAACACTTGGAGTGGAAAAAAACTGACTTGGAGGCATGCCGAGCACGCTCATATGGAGGGGCACCAAGGTCCACATAGGGGCAGTGCACAGAAATACGATGGCAACCCAACTCGGCAAGAATGCTCCCACATGCGCACTCGCACCCAAGGTGTGACACCCGAGTGCCATAGCAGGCAAGATGTAGTGAGCGGGGCTGTGACAGGTGAGCCGAGGGGCAGCACTACACAAGGTGAGTGGAACTACAACAACCAAGGGGCAGTAGTGTAGAGTGAACAACAAGAGGAGTGCAAGGCAGGGGCAAGCCCACTCCACAAAGGGGCGCCCGTTCACCCATAGGCTGGTCGACTTGTGGGTCACTCCTACACAGTGAGGGGCGCCCACAAAAAATGTAAGGTTGGTTCAAGTAATTGAAGGGTCATTATCCCATGTAAAAGGAAAAGGAAAGGACGTGTATAAAAAAGATGAAAGAAGTTCGACCAAGAGAAAAGACATCGTACATTAGATCATAAGGACGAGTCTATGATACCGCAGAAACACAAAAAGGTCGCACATCGTAGAAGGATGTAGCAAGGAGAGCACAAGGCAAGGTGAGGCTCGCCCCATAAGCTTGCATGACTAGGAATTTTTTTGGTTTATGTTTTGGGGAGAATATTTTGGGGCTTCTGGGCAAGTCGAGAGTGCAGGACAGGACTGTACCAATTGTAGAATTGAGTGGCCGAGTTCATTGGTTTAGGAAAGGCAGCTGCCATGCCATTGTATTTGTAAAATATTGTTGTACATTATTTGAAGCAGTTTAATAAAAGTAGGGGTGAACTTTTTGAGGACTTACTCCCTCCCATCGTAGAGTTGTGTTTGTTGTTTAAGTTGCGATATCATATTGCTATTATGTGTTATGTTGTCATAAATTTATTCACACTTCCATGTTGAAGTTGATGTAGAGTTGAATGAAGTTTATTTTATTTGCATAATTGAAGATAAGAACACTTGACTGAAAAATTGGTTGTGTTGAAGTGTTAGGTGTAGTCTGAGTGAAAGTAGTTTAACTCAAAGTGAAATCTTGTTGGTGCCACACAACACCCACATTGATCTTAAGACATCACAGCGTGGGGTCGTGACACCGGGAGCATTAATGGAGGAGGGGAGTTATAGGAGAAAGGAGGGAGTGGAGAGGGTCGGTGGGCTATCCTAGGAGGAATAAGGAAAGGAAGGGAGGAGAGGGAGTAAGGAGAGGAGGAGAGGGGAATCTGGGAGCCCAGAAGGGAGGGCGGCCCAAAGATAAATGGAAATGGGAGTCAAGAAGGATTAAATGAAGAGTAGGGGGAGGTCAATGTGACAGTGATACCTCCCACTTAAACAAAAAACAAAAACAAAACAAAAACAAAAACAAAGACAAAGACAAAAACAAAAAACAAAACAAAAACTACAGTCACTTAAAATAACGAGCCCATATTAATAAGCCCAAGAGTTGTGTTAATGAACGTGCCCGTAACATTTTTTTTTAATCGAATTTTAATTTCCTTCCAAGTGAAAGGGTCTCGGTTGTTTAATTTTTTATTTTCTATTATATACAGAAATTAATATTATTCTAATTAATTAATATTTACATAGTTATATTTATATACATTAGTTTCTTGAATCTGGAAATTTTTGTAAGGATGGTTAGTAATAATTAATAACAAGTAAAAAACTAAATTAATAAAAAATTACAAATTAATTATAATTAATTTAATTAATCAAGATTAATTAGATAACTAATTAAAAATAATATTTAAAAGTTAATTAACCCATATTACAATTGACTTAATTAATCTAGGCTAGTAGAATAAATTAATTAAATAATAATAATTATAAATTATAAAATTAATTATATTTACAAAAGCAAAGTATATTTTTGTACTTTTTTAGCCGAGGTGGTGAAAATCACCAAAACTTTGAATAAACCATTTACAAACCATAAGTCCAAACTCAACAAAATTAGATTCGTTGGGAAGTTGTCGAGAAACAGCACTCGATGAAGCAATAGAAATGCAAATCTAAATAAATTAAAAGTCCTACCAAATAAACCAAACCAAGAAAAATAAAAATGATTTACCCAAAATTTACATGGAGGGTCTCCATTATTATTATGAAGATAACAAAGTAAGAACGGGGGGTTGTTGTTTTCCCACAACACTAGTTCAATGTCCATAAGCCTAAAAAATAAGAGATTGTGATGGAAGTAATTAGATAAGATGTCTAGTCTAGCTCTTGGCCCCCAAACCTCTAAAACTCCTAGTGAGAAATTAAGGCTCCCCCCCACTCCCCCAATTATCACCCTGTCTGAATTCACAAAGGATTTTGAGAAAAAAATGTGTTAGAATTCCACCCTGTTAAGTAAGGGTTGTAAAAGTTTATGAGTGTCAATGGAGATCTAATGTTGGCAGAGAACAACTGAATGCCAAGACCTATATCAACACTCTACAATTTTAAAACTCTAATATGCCTTGTGTGCCACCTGATGGCTAGACCTCTTAAGCGATATTTGGCATCAAGTCCAATAAAAACCCATGCTTTGAGAGTATATTACAAAGCCTTCGAAATAACCACCTCATCTCCCATGGTTTCTTGTAACATGATCAATTATGGTTAATCAAATTCAATTAATGTAACACATGGCACACTTTTTAGAGGGGCATGCCAACCCTTTGCAATTAAAAGAGAAAATTTTCATTAAGAAACCCCTCCAAGTGTATTCATTGCTCTAAGTTCCCCATGAATGGATTGTTTCCTACCAAAAACAAGGTCCTCCCTTGCCTTTTCTTTTTCTTTAGCCAGAAAATATTTCATTCCCCTACATCTACCCCCATATGAGGAGAGTAACAGTTTCCCCAAACCACCATTGATGCCTCTGATAGAGGTAAGATAGTTTGAGAGTGGATATTGAATAGAACCCATACCCCTCTGATTCTTCTTAAGGGTTATTCAGAGTTGAGGCCACCTGGGAAGAGTATGTTGATTATGCTATGGTAAGCTATCATATCATTACAGAGGGAGAAGGGAAAGAAGCTAAAGAACACTTAGGGACTAAAGGAGATCCAATGATAAGGGAGACTCCATTACCTCTCTCATCAAAACAAGAGCTAGAAACAAAGGAAACAAGAGGAGAGGAAATATTAGGGACCGAGGAGATAGGACTACCTTCATTGGACATGTAGAAAGGAGCCTCTTTCACCATAGCTTGATATTCCTTATCCATCGAAACTCCAATTTCCATTGAGGTTCTTTGACTTTGCGAAACTGCTCCTTACGCATCTTTTGTAGATTATATAGTGCCCTTATCTGCTTTCAGGTCTTCCACCAGGTTGTGAATGATGCCCTTATCTTTAAATGATTCAAATGGGTGAGCCTTCTTGTGTAGAGGGAGCTCACAATATTTGACCAAATTCCTATATTGATGGAACTATCGCAACTAAAGGGCACTCCTTCATAGTTTAGGATTTACCACATTACTACCCCAACACCAATTTATATGTTTTCAAATAGTCCCTTCCTAAGATTTATACTAACCAAAACTTTAGCCACTATCATGTCCCTAGTTTTCTCATAGGAGGAGTCACGGTCAAGACAAAACCCCATGGATTTGCCAATGCCTTGGAATACCAATCTGTCCCCACATTTGGGAGGCAATCCTAACAAAAGAACCTAAATTGGAACTAAATCCATGCATTTTTTTGCTTGCATCGAACATAAGAGGACAAAATTTAAACATAACCATAGTGCAATCAATATGCCATACCTTCTATGAGATCAATACCAGTTTGTCATGCTCTTGGAAAGTTAATTGAATCCAACCCTTGGATAACAAATTTATCTTGGGGGAAATTTTAAGTCGGGATTCATATCTTTGTCAGCCCAAGCTTGAATTGTACTTATGTTGAACTTCCTCCCCCAAGATATTCTGACTAGGGTTTTCCCTCCATTTCTATTGCATTCTAAAACATTACGTGCTCGCCTAGAATCAACTTTAACTTCAAATCCTTTGGCCTTTTCTTGACACAAAGACTCTTCCTCTTCTTCTGGTGAGGCGCCTTCCCACTCGAAGAAGACGAATAGCCCCCTTTTCCTTTTATTTTTTACTATATCGCATGCTTGATCTATAATATCTTCTGAAATTGACCCTTCTCCACCATCCGCAAAACCCCCTGAGACGCTAAGGTCTAGGATATTGTTGTGAGCTGCCAGAGAGAGTTCAAACTCCACATGAAAAAGGTCAGTGCTCTAAGCAAGTGAATTAGATGAGAAATCCCCTAGGAAGCATGAAAACAATGGGATACTAACCCTAGGTTATTGTTCTATGGCCAAAATTGGAAAAAGAACAGTTATATAGATCCTTTGACACTCCCACCAATTCCATGAGACAGGTCAGCACTGTGCTTGGCATAAAATATTGGTCTAAGGCCCAAATTGGGCCCTCCTCACCCTTTTTCATCTCATAGTCAATGAGGATCTCCTTGTCTATACATCCCACTACCTAACAAAGTATCCATGACCCTAGACTCCTCCTTCCAAAGCTCCTACCCAGCAAAAATGTTGACACCTTCCACTACATTCTATTTGCCTACAAAAAAAACAAGTGTAATAATCCTTGCATGTGATGGTGATGACCCCAAGCTATACAAAGTTGAAAACATGCCTCCCACCAGGTTACATCCAACCGTTATTCTACCCTCCACCTATCAGATGCAATGTTGGTTCATGCTCGGTCCTTGGTTCTACCATGGCCTTCCTTCCACCATGGTAGAAAGACTTATACATAGAGAATCAAGTATATAAAATTGATTTGTGGTGTTTAAATAATAATAAATAAAATTCAATATAGATTACAAAGAGTTAAGTAATATTTACATGTATTCAAAAATATATTAATAACAAAATAATATTTCAATGTGGATAATGTCACCATAAATAAAATATTTCAACATCTATAATAAACAAAATATTCCAATGTCAACTATGTATATATTATAAGAAGAAATTTCGGCGTAAATAAATAAATAAAATAAAATAAAATCCTATTTTATATAGTGTCACAATTCTACATTTCATCTCTTTTCAAGTATATTTTTTGGTGAATTTGTTGGACATTGGATAAACCAATGCTCCCCATGTGTTTCGCGACATGGACTAACTGCATTTCATGGATCCTTAGAATCTAAATGCTTTATGAAGATGGAAGCCTTGGAAGCAGCAATGAAGAAGCATAACATCCATTTGGAGCACTCTTCAACTTCAACTTCATCTTTAGGAATTGCACTTTCTGCATGTGGTTGTCAAGCATCTTGATCTGGTTATGCACTAAATGTATCTTCTTCTTGTCATTTTCATGAGTGGCTCACTGATTCTGGAGTTTCTCATCACATGGCCAAAAACAAAGCCATGTTTTCTTCTTTAAATGATTGTAACACCAAAAATATATATGTTGTTGATAATAGATCTCTTAGTGTTGTAGGGACTAGAACTATTCATCTAAACAATGGTCAATTTAATGATGTATTTTGTGTTCCAACCTTATCCTGCAACCTTCTATCTGTATATCAGATAACTCATTCAGGTGAAGGTAAAATCGTTGAATTTTCACCTCACGATGTTGTAATTAAGGACTTAAAGGATCCTAGACAGATTTTAGCTACTGGCATTGCTGATGATTCTACAAGGTTGTATAAGTTTCACAACTTTGGGTCATCAAATCTTCCCTCGGTATTTGTTGCTCATAATGTTGAAGTGAGCAAACTTTGGCATGAGCGATCTGGTCACTTAAACTATCGCTCCCTTCAGAATCTATGTAAAGAAAATATGGTGACAGGTCTTCCATTGGTATCTTGCAGAGATGGTGTTTGTTCCGGATGTGTACTCGGAAAACATCATTGGGACAGTTTTGAAAAACGTGCCTCTTGGCACGCCTCAGCCCCTGTACAACTTGTGCATAGTGATTTATGTGGTCCAATTTCAGTTGTTTCCTTCTCTGGCTACAAATATTTCTTAACTTTCATTGATGATTTCTCCAGACGCACTTGGGTATATTTCTTAAAACTCAAGAGTGAAGTATTTAACAAATTCTTGGCCTTTAAGGCCTTTGTTCAAAAACAATCTGGACATCAAATTCTTAAGCTAAGATCAGATAATGGCAGAGAATATGTTAAAAACGACTTCATCAACTTTTGCACTGAGCATGGAATCCAAATGCAACATATTGTTCCATATACTCCACAACAAAATGGTGTAGCTGAAAGGAAGAATCACACCTTAAAGGAAATGGCTAATTGTATGCTTCAATCTAAAGGACTTAGTCTTAACTATTGGGCAGAAGCAATTAACTGTGCAAATTACATAATAAATCGCACTCCTACTAAAGGTTTAAAGAATATCACTCCAGAAGAAGCATGGAGCTCCATTAAACCAGATGTGAGTCACTTTCGTGTTTTTGGAAGTGAAGCATGGGCCCATATTCCAGATGAAAAACATAAAGCTTTAGAACCTAAGAGTGAAAAATGTACTTTTGTTGGATATTCTGAAGATGTAAAAGGTTATAGACTTATTCCCTTTAAGTCCAAAAATGTTATCATTAGAAGAGATGTAAAATTTGATGAAAATAAATCGGCCTACGAGCCTAGTTCGGCGGATGTGCCACCTCTCTCTATCCCTTCTACTTCTTAAAACATTTTTTCTTCAGATGATGACTACAAGGATGACAATCCCCCCCACCTTCTCAAGATCCTCCTTCAGCTCCTCAACTTCCAAAATGGATAAGCACTACTAGAGATGCAGCAGGTGCTCTTACAGGTGATCCTACAGATCAGCCTCGCACTCGTTCTCGGTTTGATAGAGCCTCTCCGTTACTGGCTCAAGTTCCAATGAATTATGATCCTAACACCTTTGCATAAGCTTCAGGCCATCTAGATTAGGACGCAGCTATGAATGAATAATATCGTTCATTATTGGTAAATGATATATGGGATCTTCTTCCTCTTCCAAAGGGACGAAAATTTGTTAGATTCAAACGGGTTTATAGAACCAAGTATGGACTAGATGGAAAAGTTGATAAACATAAAGCTCATCTTGTTGCTAAGGGTTTTTCACAAGTTGAAGGCATTGACTCTACTTAAACCTTCTCCCCTGTGGCCAAAATGAACTCTATCCGCCTTATTCTTTCCCTTGCTGTCTCTTTCAAATGGGAAGTCCATTAGATGGATGTTAAATCTACCTTTTTGCATGGGAACTCGCATGAATAAATCTATATGGAACAACCTCCTATATTTATACAAACATAATCCAGCCTTGTATGTCGGCTTAAGAAATCCCTTTATGGTCTCAAGCAAGCCCCGTGGGCTTGGTATGCCAAAATAGATAGCTTTCTTTTACATACTGGATTTTCTAGGTGTCATTCTGACAATACTGTCTACACCAAGAAAGTGGGTAAGTCTCTTATCATTCTTGTTCTTTATGTTTATGATCTTATCCTTACTGGTAGTGATCCCAACCTTATAAACCATGTGAATTCTAGCCTTAAAAAGCATTTTGAAATGAGAGACTTAGGACACTTGCATTATTTTCTTAGCCTTGAATTCTTTAAATCCAAGGAAGGTATTTCCCTTTCCCAATCCAAGTACGCTTGTGATCTTCTACGCCACTTTCATATGAAACACTATAAGCCATCCCCTTCTCCCTTTCATTCTTGAGCCAAACTTTCAGTCACTTGTACTTCCCCTGAATTTGATGCTACCTTGTATTGTTAGCTTGTAGGAAAACTTTTGTATATGACCCATACCTGTCCTAACCTTTCCTTTGTTGTTGGCCTTATTGCCCGGTTTATGCAAAACCCACATGAAAGTCATTGGAAAGAAGCTAAAAGAATACTTCATTATGTTCGAGGTACAGTTCAGTTTTGGATTCATTATAGTGCATAAGCATCTCCTCTATTGATTGGTTTCATTGATTCCGATTGGGTTGGTGACCTTTATGATCGAAAGTCTATTGTAGGTTATGTGTTCACTCTTGGTTCTAGACCTATTACATGTGCTTGCAAGAAACAAAGTGCCATTTCTCTTTCTTTAGAAAAAGCAGAGTATCGTGGCACTGTAGAGGCTAGTGAGGAAACCATGTGGCTTCATCAGATCCTGTCATAGTTTGGCTTTTAGTAGCAGCATCCAACTACACTTTGGTGTGATAATCAAAGTTCCATTCAACTATGTAAAGATCCATTCCAACATCAACGCAACAAACACATTGAACTACACATGCACTTCATCAGAAAGCTCATTCATGACCATGTTCTTGAAGTGTAATATTGTTCAACCGATGATCAAGTTACAGACATCTTTATAAAGGCTCTCACATAGACGAAGTTTACTAAACTTCGATTTATGGTTGGAGTTCAAGAAGTTTTCACTAAGGGGGGATAGGCTCTAATGCCTCCTTCCTTCTCCTATTGTGTCATATTTGTACATCCTTCAATCCTATCACAAGTTGTTCTTAAGGGGGATTGTTAGGATATTCTAACAGATAGGAAATAGTTAAGTATAACTTGGTCTAGTGTAGAGTTAGGTAAAGTATGTTTCTTTACTATGTACTTTTGTAACTTACAATCTGGTGGCCACGATATGTTCTAGACATTAAGTGGTCTGACGGTTAATTCTCTCCTCGGTATTACTGACACTTGATCAGTGGCTTAACACCCGATTGGTCCATGATCTTTATTTAAAGAGCATGGATGGTCATTTGTAGGGT
>APFE030112558.1:0-31820 GCA_000404065.3 Pinus taeda
CTAATATCAGACAATGCCATTCACATTGGAGGAGAATTTACAGCTCACATAATTCCTTTTTCTGGATCAGGTCATTGGCCTATTGAATTGCACTGGAATAGGCCAGGAAATAACATTAAAAGGCCCTTTCATTTCGAAGCTTTCTGGATTTCCCATCCAGAGTTCAAGCAATTCATCAACACAACATGGCAAAATTCTAATCCAAGTGAAAATACCAAAATGGAAAGATTCCAAAAAAAGTTGAAGATGCTAAAGGCAGAAATAAAGCGTTGGAACAAAACTACTTTTGGCAACATATTAAAGGAAAAGGAACAGCTTATTCAAGAAATCAAAAACACGCAACAACGAATAATCTTGGAGGGGCGATTAGAAGAACTCACACAAAGGGAACAAGAAATGGAAAGCAAACTTCTGGAGCGGGATCGACAGGAGGAGGTTCTATGGCGGCAGAAATCCAGAATCCAATGGCTGCAGGAGGGTGAGAAAAACACCAAGTTCTTCCATAAAACCACAATGCAAAGAAGAATGCGAAATCAAATATCACAGGTAAACAATGCTCAGGGAGTAAAAGTGGAGACACAGGAAGGAATAGAACAGGAATTTGTACACTATTTCAAGGAAATGAGTAAGGAGCCAAATATCAACAAAGCGGAGGCAATAGACAGCATCACAAGGAAAATACCGCGTCTCATCACAGAGGAGCAAAATACTCTACTTCTCAAGCCGATCAGCCTTCAGGAAGTGGAAAATGCAGTTAACTCCCTAAAAGCAGGTAAAGCTCCTGGTCCTGACAGCTTCACGTCAAATTTCTTTCAGCACTTTTGGGAGTTAATCAAGTGGGAAGTGTGGCAAGTAGTAGAAGAATCTCGCAACATGCGATGGATGTATGTGGGCTTGAATGCAACATTCATTTCCCTAATACCTAAATCGGAGGAGTCCAACACGCTTGATAAATACAGACCCATTGCCTTATGCAATATCATCTACAAGATAATTTCCGAGGTAGTGGCGCTGAGGTTAAAACCGGTGCTTCCATTCATCATCTCACCAGAACAATCCGGCTACGTAGGGGGACGTCAAATAATGGATGGGATAATACTCACCCATGAGATTAGTCACTCCCTCAAACATTCAAAAAAACTAGGTATGCTTCTTAAAATTGATCTATCTAAAGCTTTCGATAGCATAAGCTGGGAATACATGCAAAAGATTGTAACTGCTTTTGGGTTTGCCAATGCGTGGATACGATGGATTAGCAGTCTCATCTCTTCCACATTCTTTTCAATTCTCATTAACGGGATTCCTACCTCTACCTTTCGCTCATCTAGAGGTATTCGACAAGGGGATCCCTTGTCACCTTTTTTGTTTATAATCATGGCGGAAGGATTAGGTCGATGCATTTAAAATGCCATCCTTTCACAAGACCTCAAAGGCATTACCCTCCGCCAAGCCCCCACCGTCTCCCATCAGTAATTTGTAGATGACAACATGATATTTGGGCGTTCCTC
Organism: Pinus taeda; assembly: GCA_000404065.3. Lineage (NCBI taxonomy): Eukaryota > Viridiplantae > Streptophyta > Pinopsida > Pinales > Pinaceae > Pinus > Pinus taeda. Next base: position 1,509 of record APFE030112558.1, read on the forward strand.
GGTTCAAGAAGCTCGATCCTTAAATTCCTTGCTTAACATATTCTCTAAAGCCTCTGGAGCTCTTATTAACAAAGTAAAATCCCAGATCTTTTTCTTCAACACCCATCCGACCACTCAGCGAGCAATCGCTCACATTCTAGGCTTCTCCATTGCTACCCTCCCATCCAAATACCTAGGGGCCCCTCTCTTTGCATCGGCTCAGAAGCATTCCTCGTGGACTTCCCTTCTTGAAAAATTGGAGGCCAAATTATTCCTCTGGACTCACCGCTCCTTAAATATGGCTAGTAGGCTGGTGCTCATCAAGGCGGTTCTTCAATCTATGCCGCTTTACCTATTTTCCATACTGGCGGCACCAAAATGGGTCTTAAAAGCCATCAAAAAATTACAGCGAAACTTCCTTTGGGGCAGCACTGGACCTAACAGGAAATGGGCTTTGGTAAAATGGGAGAAAGCTTGTCTCCCAAAAAGTGGAGGAGGAATTGGCCTCCGAGAGCCAGAACACAACAACTTGATCATGGGAGCAAAGATATGGCGGAAATGGCTATCCTACCCCAGCACACAATGGGCCAAAATATGGACAGCCAAATATGCAAACAACCTACCCCTGGAGGAGCGCATAAGAATGTCGGAAATAAGTAAAGGATCAACAATATGGAATTCAGCAATATTAAATAGGGATCTTATTCAGAAACATAGTTTCTAGGAAGTGAAGGACGGATGCACATCCCGTTTTTGGACAGACTCATGGCAGCAATTCCCAAGCATAACAAATATCATCCAAGGCATACCGCTTCAGGATATCAACCAACAGGAAAAGATCAATCAATTTTGGGAAGAAAACAATGAATCCGACCACCATGATTGGAAAGAAGCCAACACTATATTACCTCATAGTCCGGAGGCAATTAAACAAGCCCTAGCAGAGGAGTTAACAAAAAGGAAAATCCTCAAGGAGACAGGCCACGATAAACTAAGATGGGGCTATGAAGAGAAAGGTACATTTACAACCAAGGAAGCATACCAAATCATCCTAAAAGGTAAATTCACCAAAGATAAGCTATGGGAGAGAATTTGGAGCACCCCCATATGGCCGAAGATTTCCACCTTTCTCTAGCTTTTGTCCCATAATCGTATTCTCACCTGGGATAACCTCAGAAAACGGAAATTTGCTGGACCCTCAATTTGCCTCCACTATAAAATGGCGGAAGAATCAGTGGTTCACCTTATGCAATCATGCCCATATGGCAGAAGAATATGGGAGAAAGTCTCATTTCGATGCCAGAAGGAAGGCAGAGTGTTGGGTGACATCAATAACACCTTACGAAACTGGCCCCAACAGCCTTTTCAATGTACCATCCTCAACACTCTATGGAAAATAATTCCAGCTATAGTAATGTGGAACATTTGGAAAGAGAGGAACAGGAGAATATTTAAAAATCAGGCAATGGAAGTGGAGCAAGTTTGGACAATCATACACAAGAATATTCAGGAAACCCTTTCTACTAGAGACTGGTCCGAGGAGGATCTCCCTTCCAGCAGTAAGGAGCAGGCCATATGGAATAACTGGAAAATCTAGATCCCACCTCCCAACTCTCCACAAGGCACCTCTGTCAGGCAGCATGCGACGCCTACCAACTGGAAACCTCCACCTACCAACACCTACATGCTCAATTTTGATGGAGCTTCCAAAGGAAACCCAGGCACTACAGGATATGGGGGAGTGATTCGGAACTCTCAGGGCAACCCTCTCAAAGTCTTCTTTGGATCTATAGGATGGAACAAAAACAATGCAGCAGAATTGGAAGGCCTTTGGAGAGGACTCCAAATTGCTCAAAATCAGAGATACACTCCCCTTATAGTAGAAGGAGACTCTCAAATTATTATAAACATGGCCACAAAGATTCAGCAAGGCTCAAAATCTCAGAAGGTAAGCAGAATTTGGAGAATGGTAACCAGGCTTGAGCTTCTTCAACATTGGCTACAGAATAACAAAGCCATATCCTTTAAGCATATCAGGCGAGAAGGAAACAAGTCAGCAGATTTTCTGGCTAATTTAGGACCAGAGCGAGGAAAGGAGCACCATGAAGGATACTTACAGGACATTGTCTTGGAGACAGAATGGACAAATTTCCAGGAGATCCTTCAAAATGATATGCAGACGAAAGAAGAGGCACACCCAGATGCGGGTGCCCGCATGATAAATAGAGGGCCATGTGCAAGCCTCGTGGGAAGGACACCGAGACGACGCCTCAGAGATGTGCTATGAGGATTCTTAAAGCGGAATTGAATGGCATTCAATTCCATTTACTCTGGTTACCATCCCAAGGGAATAACGAAGGCTATATCAGATAGATATAAAATATAGACATCTTAGATTTCACACTGTGAAGTTATCTCTTTCGGAATTGAAGACACTCTAATTATTCTCGAAATGGACCAAGGCTATTGATAAAACAGATACCCCACCTCTAAAATAAAGTTTCATCCTCAGACAGATGGGAAAAACTTGGTCAGGTTGAAAGGGAGAGCATAAAACTCTTCACTTCTAGGATCAGTTTTGAATGAACGAAACTTATCCCACCAATGATGGCCTCTGTTCTTCCTTGTTGAGCTCTCCCCCATATATAGAGTTTATCCAAAAACAATGCTATGCTGCCAATAACTAAAGGTTGTGACGAGAAAATCACATTGGTAATGTCATTGAACTGTTAAAAAAGCCATTCAAAAATGTTTAAAGTTAAAAACATTGAAAATTTGAAGATTGAAGGGAATGTTGCCACAACGAACTGCTAGCCAAAAAATTTCGATGTAGTCCCTGAAAGAAGTTGTGAGAGCCCTACCCATCATCCATTAGTGTGGAATGGACCATGACCAAAAGAAACTGTAAATTCATTCAAGTATTGTGGTACCGATAATCCCAAAAATAGAGAGAAGCACAAGATGAACTTCGTCCTGAAACTACTTAGATTACAAAATTGAAGGAAACTGAGACCCCCACCAGTTGCTCATCAAGAATACAAAAATTTTCAGACACGAGGAAAAACCCAAAGAATTGTTGTTCTACCCTACAATTTTAAAGCTACTTCGTACAAACTGTCTGCCAATATAGGTACCCAATGAATTGTTGTTGTAGCCTAGTATGTTGAAATTGCAATGTACAACTAAGTGTCTCCCAATATGAGTTAACCTTAAGGTTTTATGCATACATCCATTATACATTATGGCAACAGCTAAGATACTACTAGTTGACTGACTTTTCAGCTCAACACATAGCGTTTGTGTACACTGTATACATACCAACATAACCAAAGAGGAGACAGTACACGACAAGAACAATGGGTGCTGGAATAGAAGCAAAGATTGCTCCAAATTTTCCTAGAACACATTAACACAAAATTAGCAATGCCAAATGCTAGACTAGGGAATAAACCCCAAAATGAGAAAAATACACCAACTTGAATTGATTATCACCAAGAACAGAGAACAATATCATCTCTCAAACAGTTATGAGATAGAGCTGTGATGTCTCCTCTGAGTTGTGATGGTTTATCTCACTTATAATGGGGATGAGAATTTCATGGTGTAATTGGTGTTATTGAATGCTGATAGTCTTGATGGTAACTCAAGCACTCATGAAATAGAGTTGTAATCTCTCCCCCTAGTTGCGGTGGTTTACTACATTTATCATGGAAAAGTAGTAGGATGATTTTCTGCAGCAATTTCCTTGGATAAAAAATAATTAGATGCTAAAATTGGCATCACAGATAAATGCGTTACTTTTACTGTGAAAAACAAGATGTAAGGATTTTTTCACACATACTAGAAGAAAAGGGACCGCACCAATGCCTTGACGCAAGTATGGGTAGAAGCAGACCTCTTTGCAAGACAACTCAGGGGTGGAGTAATGAACTTTGACCATCTACCCCCTGGATCTTTCTGGAGAGGGTGAATTGCTAAATTCCCTAGTCTACCAGAAACGTGGATGCCTAAAAGAATGTGGATCCCTAATATGCACGGGTTACTTTCAGGTTGTCAGATTCGTTACTAAAATATCAAAACAATTAATGACAAAAACATATCATCGGCATGGAGTGGGAGTACTGATTTTCTTTTTGGAAATAAAGAAGAAAAAAACTTGCAGAATATCAATGAAATTCACAAGATACGAGGAAATACCGAAAGAACAATACGGCATTGCGGCAGGACAACTGATGAGGGATGTGTACTGCTGAACAACAGCAAGCGGAGAAGGACCTGAGAAGAAATACAAGTCCAAGACTCCCCCATTTATTCTATATGTCAAGAAAGATCCCCCATACTCAACATCCATGCCATTACTATTCAGCAGCAAAACCCCATGAGAAACGCCTCCTGCTCTCACATCCAAATAAAACGGATGAGACCCGTAAAGATCCACATTCGTACTCGAACTGCCAATGTTTGAATTCTAGAGCGTATAGTTCTGATTCGTGTTGAGGAGAAATGTCTGCATAGTGCTCTCTCCCAATCCATAGAAAGAAGCACTCAATGGCAGGGTAGTAGAGACCTCCAAGTATTGGTCTTCAAACACCAGTGGATTGCCAGTGGCATTTGCAGTGGAATTAAAGAGAGTCTCTCCACTTGAATGTCTCGTGATTACAAAGCCGAATGGATTATTGGAGTAGTTAAACAGCAATTCATGGGTATGATTTTGAGAATCGTCACTACTATTGACCCCACCATATCTAGGCAGAATATCACTCAGAACTTCCCATCGCGGCTGCTTAGCATCCATAATATAAACTCTCAAACTATCGTTGGATTCATACCTGAAACTTGATCAAATTCAATACAGTTAAGCCCTGTTTCTCTATTCGTACTAGAACAGAGCCATACAAATATGATACGCATCATGTAGATCTAATATACACATGCTCTTTATGCATTCACTTAGACCCATGTAAATCTAATATGCACTTGTTTTTGTTTTTAGAACAGGGAAAACATGCACCCACAGTCAGCAGAAAGATATACACAGTAATAAAACAAATATAAATATAGAGTAACTATAAATACTAAATTATATTTTTGTATGAAAAATAGACTCTAAACTACACTTCAATCTAGTTTCTCCTGTAGTAACACGATGGTGCAATTCAAATCCAAAAACGCAGTTTAAAATTTCTTTCATTTGAAAATGAAAATTAAGACCAAGAACAAAAGATATAAAATTACCTGACCAGTAGTTGCAAGCTTTGAATTTTAGGGCCATAGTGAGAATTGTTCACTGAATTGTTATGGATGAGTTGCAGTTGGGCTGTTATGGAATTTCCATCTGGTGCTTCTGAGATGTTGGAGATCGTATAACCAGACCGAAGAGCATGGGACTGACAACATAGAAGAAGAAAAATAGGTATAAATGCAAAGAGAGAGCTCATGAACGATGTTGTTTGATACATTGTCTATGAAATTCAGACAAGAACCAACTTAAATTGTTTTATGATAAGAAGGAAGGGATGGCCTTTTTATATAGTTGGGATGATAATAACAGATAAAATGTAGCCAATCTTTGTGAATGTGAACATGAAATCCTCATGGAAGGAAGGATAATGAAGGAATTGGAAAATCGCGAGAGTATATCCTGGTATTAACTCATTCCATTTCAAAACTAATTGTCTTTTGAGGGGTATGCTTGTATGCTCCACCTACAGTGAGAATATGGGCATATGCCCACACAATAAAAACTGCAATTATGATGGAAAAATTCTCAAATAAGAATGCTAACTGCCCATCTACGTTACAGGCTTACCGTGCAGCTTCTCCCGCGCAGATTTAATTCCTGCCCCTACGAATATGAAGTCGCTCAAATAAGAATGCCAACTGCCTATCTACATTACAAGCTTACCCTGCAGCTTCTCCCACACAGATTTAATGCCCGGCCCTACGAATCCGAAGTCAGGCACAGGTTGAAGAAGGCGCTGTGCTTGAAGAGTGTTCTCTGAAATTACCAAAAATAAACTGAAATGGCACAACACATATGAATAATTTCGCGCTGAATGTGGACGACAGGTGTCAACGTCAGAAACAAAAGGACGACGAAAGTTTCTTTCAAAGGAAGGCCTATCAGCCTAAAGATGAGAGCTAAATCTAAATGTAAATCTAAATGCAAATACAATATAATCTTTTATGAAAGCATTCAAAAGGATAGATTAATTCTAACTCGATTAAATGAAGGATTAGTCCTCTCAATCTAGAGAAAAAATATTCAACTTTCGACCAACTTGAATTTAGAATAAAAATCAAGAGAATAAGCCAAGGAAATAGCTCTAGTACTTGCTACTAATTTGAACAAATATATACATTCAACTATGGATAAGTAGTTATCTTGCTACACATACCTTTAAATTCAAATAAAATGAATTCAAAATAAGTGGTATAATTGCATTAAAGAAATAGTTCTCATAATACAATGACGATCAAACAAAAGATAAACTTGTCATCAATCTACTAAATATTTATCAATGATAACATGCATATCTATTCAAATTCATTTCCCTCCCCTCTCCCCCCTTCTCTCTCCCACACCTTCTCCCCCACCTTCTCTCTCCCACACCTTCTCCCCCACCTTTCTGCCCCACCCTTCTCTCTCTCTCTCTCTCTCTCTCCGCCCCCTCTCTCTCCTCCCATATCTCCCCTCTCTCCCTTGTCCCCCCTTTCTCTCTCGCTCCCCCATCTCTCCCTTCCTCTCCCTCTCTCTCCCTCTCTCCCCTGTCTCTCCTTGTCTCTCCCTCTCTCCCCTATCTCTCCCTCCCTCTCCCATCTCCTCCTTCTCCCCTCCCCCTCTCTCCCTCGTCCTCCACTCCTCTCCCTCCCTCCCTACCTCCCTCTCCTGCCCTCACTACCACTCCCACTCTTCCTCCCTCTATCCCTCTCTCTTCCCTCCCTGCTCCACTTTCTTCTTTACCACTCCCTCACGCTCCCCCTCTCTCCCACTCTCTCCTTCCGCCGCTCTCTACTTCACCATTTCCTCTCACTTTCTCTCTACCTCTATTCGTCATTCCCTCCCTCCATCTCTTTTCCTATACCTCCACTCTCTCTCTACCTTTCTCCCTTTAAATTTTAAAAGCCCAAAATACATATATTTTATATTGAAAACAATACAATAGAATATATTCAAAATATTGTTTCTCCTAGAAAAAAAATATCACTCAAATATGTAATAATAAATATTATTTAAAACTAAATTAAAAATCACATTACATTGAACAAACAAATAAATTAATTATGAGAGAAAAAAAAATAATTATATTAAAAATTATCAATAAACAGTTTTACTCTATTTATTAACTATTTATTTCATTTATTTATTGTAATCTTTCTTTGTCTTACAAAATACAACATAATTTTTTTAGCAACTAAAGTAGAGGCAAGTATAAAACATACCTACATATAAATATGAAAAATACCTCCAATATTTATCTTCCAAAATTAAATGTTAACGACATTGTCCAACGTCTCCTATGGAGCTCCTCCGCAATATTTCAAACAAACAAAAGAAAATCAATAAAGCAACAATAAAGAAGGTTTAAATGGGATGACGTGACAATGTTATCAACACCCCATGCTTAGAAAACGTTGAACTACGCGATGCAGGAAAGGGAAATTTTTTCAGATCTGGAAATTCGTTGGAATGTACCCTTCTCCATTTCCTTCCTCCCCAACAACACGATCATATTTTTCTGTTGCTTTTCCAACGTCCTCCTTTTTTCTTTTCTCCAGTGGTAGTCCTGATTTCGGTCCTCATCTTCTTGCAACTCCACGATACAGAAATAGTGCATAACCCTTTTAACACGCGCCTAAAAAATCAATAAAAACTCCAAGAAAAAAGCACATACCTCTTTTAACCACTGCACAACATGTGGGAAGTACATCAACCAAGCCAACATATCGTCTCATCTCGAAACAGTTAAAAACAGAAATTACCATTATCTAAACAGTCAAAAGCAAAATCCCCAACAAAAAAAAACCCAAAACCGACGAAAAAACTATGACCAAAAAGATGATGGACATTGCTAAAGCATCACAAAAGAAAGAAAAAGTAGAAATGAACCTAGGTACAATGCTAAATCAACCCACTACCAAAGATGCTCTGCCCTGTAGCTACACTCAGTCTATGTCTTGCTTTGTACCAACATTCTGCTTTGCTACACGTGAAATGTATCACCGCTAAACAAAACTGAAGAACATAAGAACACATGTACTTTCATCAATAGAGGTAATCGTTATATATATTTACAATGAATAGAGGTAATCGTTATATACACCATTAATGAACTGAGGGTGTTTACAGAAATGGAATATAACGGCCTCCTTTTTTGAAATTCCATCACGTGTTCTCTCGCTGGTTCTTCAAACGACGGTTAGAATATTGGAGGGTCAAATTTCCCTAGCATGCACCTTCTAATGGTCCAAAGGTTGAGGATTCCTGCACTATACCAATTCGCTTCGTTTTGCAGAGTATCGACGACATACCGCAATTTATGATGGGGACCACCTGGTTAGGCTCTGCACCCATAAATCCAGAACTCCCACCCCATGCTCGATCACCTGGACGAAATGAACCACCATGCTCCCACTGCATGCGATCCTCCTCTGCATCCTGCAATTTACAGAAATTTCCATGGATCCCTTCGAAATGCCTTGAGCGTTTAGAGGATGGCGAGGATTCTATGTAGTCTCTTCACATTCAGTGGCACCCACGGCAAGGCATTTCGAGGATGGCGAGGATTCTATGTAGTCTCCTCACATTCAATGGCACCCATGGTATGTATGGGTCTGCATTCTCCCTCTGGATGCCAAGTGGTTAAGCAGCAACTCCCACGCAGATATGCACCAGCCAACTTTTCTGCCAGCTCTCTCGATCATAAGTTCAATCCTTATTTACTTATTTCTAGTGTCCACAATGGCTATGCCTTTTTCAATTCACATGATAGCCATTTTATGCACCTGCCATCGATACCCTCCGATACGCTCCACTATGGTTTACTCTCATAAATTTGTGTTTTACATGATTTCTCTTGTGGTGCCCACACTGCTGACCTGGCTGATGGTCGTTTTCAAGTTCGGAGTGTCGTTGTCCTTTGATGTTGCACTAATTTCAAATTTGTTAAAGTAGGTTAACATTTATTCACGTTAACATCCAAATTAGAAACTTTAGTTTTATATATAGTAAAAAGTCATTAATCAAACTAAAAATTGAAATTTTCCAATTACAAATATGGTAAAATTTATTAACAATAGATTTAATGTTTAAAATAGTCAAACTTCTTAATATTTTTTTGATATTAATAATTTAACTATACATTTGAGATTAACAATTTTGCAAGTTGGTTTTCAAAAATTAACAATGTATGGTTAATCAAAATGTAGATATTTTTATGCAATAATCAAAAGATTTATCTAATATAGTTTTGCATGCTTACTTCAACTAATACATTCTCAATGCTTTAAATGCAAAAATATTACCGGTATCTCAACTATAATATTGCTAATTTATCATACAACCATTTTACAACGATAACAATGATTGGTAAAAAAAAAGTAAGTAAAGATGAAGATATCCCCATGAGGCATACCAAAAGGAATTCTCAACATGTAGAGCAACCAAGTATTTAGACTGAAGGGAAATTCATTGATATCCGAGATTTCTCCACATATGTAATTGAATAATAATAAAAGAATTGAAGAGGACTATTTGCAACTTACCATGGTTTATACTTGTGCCAAAGGCTACCATAAAGTATTCAAGGACCTATTCGGAGGCAAGAGATTTTCCTACAATTGGTGCAAACACAAGGAGAATTCATCTACAAATTGTTGATCAGATGCAATTCTATCATACCCATGAAGTTTCATACCCCTAGTCTTTTTTTAGGGTGCCATACCCTTAATACTTCAACTCAATACTTCTTCAATTAGAAAAAAAGGTGTGGGATAATGGGCCCCCTTGTATGACTCCACAAGGTGGAATGAATGTTGAGGGTGACCCATTTATGAAGATCAAGAAGAAGGCATTGGAAATAAGTTCCCTTGTTCTACCTTTGAGGATGATATTACACTAAACATGCTCCATTTTTCTCAATCAAATCCTTCTACAATTCAAAAATATATTTGAATTCATCTTTATTGCATTATCACAGCTAATCTGGCGTGATTTAAATTCTGCTAGAAGTGATATGTTGTGGTACATTTTCTCATTGGAGCTTCTTTCCACTATTTAGCTAAATTCTGCTAAACATATGGATTATTTAGCTAAAACGCTTCAAAAATTAAATCGATCATTTTTAGGATTCATGTCTAATCTAGTTTCAAACTTATTTGTCAATGATTCAAGCCCATGCTTCCAAGAAACTTATTGGCCCTATGACCATTAAATATTCTGAAAAGGAAATTCATCTAGTTTAGAGCTTACGTGATGAAGGTCCCCTCTTCTATTGTCTTGGGTGTGAGTTTCATTAGATGTTTCCAATTCAACTAAAATTAGGCTTCAATTACTAACTTCAAAAAACCACAAATATACATTTGGTCATCTCATATCTATGATTTGAATAGAAAGTGGAATCCACCCATGGTCTCCTTCCACGGTATCCACTTGTGCTATTGTAACTCAAGGATCCAACGAGAATACTATAAATAAAAAGCCTCACTTGGTAAAATGACAGATGGTTCCTCCACATTGTAGGGTAAATGATTTATCCATATAATAAAGAATTGCATTTGTTTCATATATTGTTAGGTATTCAGTGTGTGTATTTTTCGTTCAAGGTTTTTCTAAGAATAGTTGCATGGCATATTTATATTCTTTCTCTCCTACTCTCTTTCATTATTGATTGTTCCTAGATCATAGCCCCTATGATCTAGATATGTGGTATGAGAGCCAAGTTGATATAATAAATGTATGTCTAAGCCATTGCTATGACATTCTAGTTATTATTTAGATGGAAGATTAAATTCTCTCCTTGGCGAGGGTTATGCCTTTTATTTCCTCAAATCATTCACCATATGTATTTCGTGAAATAACTAGCAAAGTCCAAAGGGATCGTGACCAGTGAATCCCTCAAGAAATCATCAGTAAGGGGAAAAGGATCAAACCCTATGGTTGTGGTCATCATTAAAAGGGTTGTAGGAAGCTCTAAGATGGAGTAACATAATGATGACATGCCCCAAACAAGAGATGTGGAGGAGGAATTCTAGATTGGAAATGATGTTAATCCTTATGTGCCCTTCGATAATGGAAGGAATGGATTGCATAAGTTTTTTTGTAAGAACAAAACTCTAGTCTAGGTTCTAGTCTGGTGGAGCCATGGCCTCGTGGCCAAGCTACAAGCCTACATATTTCTTAATGATGGTTCTCCCAAGAAGCAATGGTACATGCTCAAAGACCTCAATAAACCTCATTATGTTGTTTCCTTTATTGATCCTACCGTGAAATACTACCTCACCCACCAAGAATTGAGAGATTATAGCCATGCATAAATTAAGGATGAACACGTGGCATATACTTGGGAGGAGAAGATGCAAAAATAATCTAGGATTTTCTTCTATTTTATCATCATTCCCCACACCCCAGACTACAATGTTGAACATTATAATGATGTGGAGGATACCATGGATAGGGCCTATGCTTGGCTCACTACCTGTCAAGCCTCGAGAGTGCTCATGGTTCTCCCCAACATTCAAACTGACCTTTTTCTTGCCAAGATACCTCGAAAAAGGGTGACCACTATGCTAAGCACAAGGTCTCTCTCTGACCTCTCAAGAATATAAAATCCTAGTATTTATAGCTTTTAAGGTTACAATTACATCAACATGAGCGATGTCGTAGTCTCCATGAATGTCATAGGAAATGGTGTGAATGGATTCATTATATTTCATCTCATACGATCGAAGATTTTAGCCACCACCCACATATTTCAAGAAGTTAAATATTTTTCATAAAAATACAGTTTCACAAAACAAAAAATGATGGCCATAGTGCATGGTGAGTTTGCGCTCCATAATAGGGGTAATGAAAGGTATGGATGTCATGTGGTAGGGTTCCAAAAAATGATCCAAGCCTTTGGTTCATGTATATATTCTCCCAATGATGTGTTGCCCACTACCTATGCATGAGATCCTAGAGTGAAGAGCCTCTTATTTCTTCATACTGTAGATAATACATGTTGAATATTTCAGGTCAACTTTCAAATCACATCCAAAATGAGTGGAATATTTCAGATCTCTACGCAAAAAACTAAGAATTCCATTGGAATATTTTTGATGTTTCCAAACCCCTCACATATGTAAGATTTCAAAGGTTTTCCATTGCCAAATCCTTTTCCAATCAGATAATTACGATATTGGACCTTCTCAATGGAATATTTCTTTTTGTAGCCCATTCCAATGGAAGATTATCATTCTTGACCCCCTCCAACAAAAGGATTTTATCACTGGCACTAGTTGGGTGAAAAATTTTGACATCATGCACAACAAGATGAAGACATTTGAAATTATAACCTTCTAGGGGAAACTTCCATCATAGACCCATGTCAATGGAGATTTTACCATATAGGGCCTATCCATACACTATTTTTATCAGAGTTGGCCCACAAGCGTCATCGGGTATAAGTATCTCTTGACCTTCATTTATCACACTTGTGGTCACCTACAAACCCATGTTTATGGATAAAATACAAAACATCATTTCCATTTACATTCATTTTCTAGGCTAGACACTATCAATATCAAAGTTAGCCCATAAGCATTATAGGATACTATATCCTTTGACCTTTGCCCACCATGATTATCGGTTAACCACGCAAAACCCTTATATTCATTGGCTCATGTTAAATGAAAGCTTCTCACAAGGGAACATGACACAATGGAAACCATTTCTTCCTAAGGGAAAAATCTTGATCCTAATGGAAAGTAATATCCACACATGGCATTTACCCATGGTATTGTAACTCAAGAAGGCACCTAGAATACCATAACTAATAGGCGTCACCTTGTAAGAGGACAAATGTGTCCTTCAAAATGTAGGATAAATGATTTCTCCATTTGATGCCTCATGTACATCTAATTTCATTTAGCTATAGTTTATTGAACAAGTAGTATAAATTTTAGATAGCATATCAAATAAGCACTTTGTTTCCTATAGAATAGCCATAGTTGCCGTTTCTTTCAAAATTTTATTTTTAATAAATATTTGTTTTTTCATTCATTCATATGATAATTTATGATAGTATATTCTTTGGGTGTTTGAGCAAGTGGGGTGGAACATGTTCATCATCAATGCCATTATTCTTAAATTGACTGGCATTTCTCTCTACTCTTGTAGAAGTTTCTTAGTTCTTCTTTATACACCCTTTTATTCAATTCTCCCATTTTTATCTTTATTTTAGTGTTTTAGTTTCAACTGCTAAAGAGATAGACGAGTGATGCTTACATTGCATTTTTTATTCCTAAAATTATCCTTTTTTTATCAAGGCTTTTGTCAAAATTTGAATTTATTGATTCAATATTGAGTTAGTCTATTTTTCATCCCATTCTAATACTAAATATTGAAAATCGAGCTTGCTAAGCTCGATATCTTCACATTCCTCTAAGTTTGTTAGGTCTCTAACGTCTTAATCCATTTATGTGTCTTTGTTGTCTCCACTATTATTGTTTCTTCACTTCATTCATTATATCATTCTTTCCCATGTTTCTATAACTGGTGGGATTAATCCTTAGGATTATTCGTAACCTTGTTTAATGTTTCCACCATGTTCTTGGATAACATTTCATTTCAATTACATGATATTTTCCAATGAAATCAACATCCAAGGAGGGTTTTTTACTGGATTTTTTCTTTCTTACCACATTTTAAAAACTCCTAGGTTTTTTCTTCATTTATGATTTAGGGACAGAGGAAGATTTATCAAGAGGAAAATACCTAAATAGGTTCCCTTGCTAATGATATTTGTGCTGATGTCGCTTGTTGTGGTGACAGTCCTCCTACCAACATCCATTCAACTAAGCCTGAATTAAGAACATGTTTTGGTACCAGAAATACTTGCTCATTGTCCCATGTCTTGAAACGTGTGTTAGTTGTTTGGAAAATACAAGGATGCAGATTTGGAGAATAGTTTCATCTAAGGAATACATTCTTTTAACTATGAATTTTCTTTCTAGTCTCCTAGGATAAACTTTTAGTTGTTCAATATTGTTTAAAAATTAAAAATAAACTAAGAGAATATATCTAAAATTGCAACAACAAATAAAAGGGCAAGGTGAAGCAATAAGAAAAAAACAATGAAAATTGTTTCTACACTTCAAACCATACAAAGTAAAGTGTTCATGTTATTTTGAAGAGAAAACTCTATACTAAACACACAAATCCAATTACCAAAATAAGATAAATTATCTCACCCACCATATGATTAACAAAAAGAGGTAAACGCATGAGTAATTCACTATAAAATGTATTTTCAAATATTTAAAACCTTTAGTATTAAAGTAGCTTTAAAAAATTTAAAATTTATAAAAAAAAAATAACACATTTTCAATAGAAATTTACATACTAGCACAATTATATAAATTAAATGGTTAGTAAATGTTTATAATTATCAATCCATAATAAAGACCAAAACATTTACTTCATCATACATCATAGGTTGCTAAAATTTCAAATCTTATGAAATTAACATTATTATTATTATCATTATGATTATAAGCCAAACATATATTCATTTCAGAAAGATGTATAGTGCCTAAATTTTGCCGTATTGAATTTTATAGAGTCAAATATTTTCCATATCATATCGAATTCGAATCTGAATCTGAATTCGAATTTGGTAACTATGGTTTAAACTCATCCCGAAATCACTTCTAACTTTTTTTTCTTTTTTTCTTTTCTAAATTTGGCCACATCTAAAATTGTTTACACATCTAACCTACAATTTTATTTTTTATTTTTTATTTTAATTAGGCCAACATTTAAAATTGTTTACACATCTAACCTACATTGGGTTGTAGAGGGCGGAGATCAGAGAATAATATGGTTGTAGAGCACCCATACTAGAGAATAATATTTCTATTTTCAATTTATTTAGATATACCACATGACCATGTGGAAGGGTGAGTCTAAGTTCGTGGATAGAGGTGGATTTGGAATAAAACAAATGCATTTGGTGGATGGGGATGAAATTCACAGATAGAGTGAGAGGTATGAAATGAGTGGATAAGAGAGTGGAGTGTTTTATAATATTTTTAATTATATTTTAGAGTTTTGTATTGTATTAAATAGACACTTGTATTGAAACTTAAAAAGTTTGCCAACCTTTTATATTGTTAGTTTGGTCGTGTATAAAACTAAGAATATTTTGATAACAAATCTTAACCATTCATTTAATTAAAATAAAAATTATGTAAGACCAATTCCAATAAAAACTAGGCTTATACACTTAATCATAAACTAAATATTACACTATAATAAACTAAAATTTGAATGGGAGGCTGATGAATATACATATTCCCCTACCATTTTCCAAATGTAAAGCTTCTGCAACTAATTACACATTCTGCAAGTCTCTGTTCTCAATGCAATGGGAATCCCTTTCCCAATAATAGTTTTTATTCAGAAGAAAAAGCATCATAGATTATATTAAGTCAATATAAAAACCATGATTAGATACAAATGGATGACTTGAGCAGCTTCATATCAAGACATCATTGAGAGGAAGCATATAGGATGAGTGACATATAGCATTGCATAATATGGAGACTATAGAGGAAAAAAGAGCAGATGGAACAAGATGTAGAGAGATAGTACTCATGGATACATATGCTTTATCATAATAATCGAAAGAAAAGAGCAGTGGTTGTGTCCAAAGTTTTAGGCCTGTGTGCTTGAAACATAATAAAAAATTGAGCTGATACAGTGCAAAATGGACTTATAGGGGACCTTGGAATCTCTGAAAATTTTATGGTTCCGCCACTTCCAAGCACACCAAATCATGATGACAAGGAGAGGACACCTTGACTCGCATTGTGTACACCATCATTGAAATGCTACATGAACAGAAGCAAAGACATTGTGAGGAAAATCAAATAAAATAGCAAGCTCATACCAAATTTCCTGTGAGGAGATGCATTGAAAAAACATGTGAACATTTGTCTCCTCTTCTCACTCGCACATCGAACACCTGCTGGGGCCATGCCAATTCCTCTTCCTCAGGTTATCCCATGTTAGATTTCTGTTATTGAAAACCAGCCAGGCAAAAAAGATCATTCTAGGAGGGCATCCTAATTTCCATAGAGCCATCGGGAAAATAAAGGCGGAGCTCAAAGCCTTTGCACAGATGAAATCGGAGTATATGTCTTTAACTTTGACTAGCATAGAAGCATTTAGCATGAACCAAATAAGATGGTCATTTAGTCCCCCGCATACAATCCCGCTTGCCTGTAAAGAAGCAATGACTGCATTCCATGTGGAAGAGAATTCAACCGGCAGACCAATGTCTATAGCATCCTTTTAAATGGGGGTAAGGCCCAACTAGTCCGAGATGACTTTGTCCTAGGTGAAAACACCGATTCTGTGCAGGGAAAATAAAAGATCTTCTGGAAGATAGAAGCTGTGACTACAAGCGATAGGATCAAGACCAATGAAAACCCTGTTTCCAGTGTGGATCCTCCATCTTAGTTTTGACAAAAAGAATTTCCCGACCTTCCTGAAGCTAAGCCATATAGTTGATCCCTTTCAGATTCCAATTGCATCATTTCCGTACCAGAACTACAGGCCCTTACCTTTCAGATATTTTTTTTTAATAGTCTTGCTCCATGGCCCGTCCCCAAAAATCCCAATAATAGTTAATCACGTTGAAGTGGACCTGTTTGTAATATCCCAGAAATCATTTCCTCACAGCATTTCCATCCCTGAAACAACCCAAATTACAGAGAAAATTATATACTTTGCATGGTTTCTATTTAACAATATTCCAGATAAACTAAAACATTTATCGTAAAATAGTTTACAATCGATCTTTTCCAATTTCACTGACTTCTGAAATCAGACATAAAACAAATTAAGGAACGTCTATTTTCAATTTATTTACAAATATCACATGACCATATAGCAAGGTGAATCTAAGCTCATGGCTATGTTATCTACAAATATTATTCTAAATACAAAAAACACGAAAAATAAGGTAGAGAATTATATAAATAATTTACTATGTCCGCTCCATATTTTGAATGTTTGGTCTTTATTCATCTTTTCTTTGTATTGATATTATTTTAATTAAAAAACTGTGAATTTTTTCAAATAGCTCATTTGTTATACAAATATTTGAATTTGAGAAAGATGGAACTCCCAACAATTTTTATATAATATATAATATATAATATATTTATATATATATATGTATAATGTATATGTATATGTTATGTTAATGATATGTATATATGTATGTAATGTATATGTATATGTATGTTATGTATAGATATGTATGTATATATATATCATATATGCATATATATATATATATATATATTATATAATATATATGTATATTATATTCTAAATATATATATATATATTAATTTCTTATTATTATGGGTTATTATGATAAAAGTGATTGCATTTGAAATATTGCAAGGTTAATAACTACTTTGTGCCCCAAAAAAAATGGTACTGCAGAAAATCTAATTTGGGCACTTCTAGCAGGATAACCATATTCTGACATAGATGCTATTATAGCAATGAGAGAATGAGATAAAAGTGCAAGAAGAAGAAGAGTGAATCCAAGCATGGCACTACCCATTTGTGGCTCCAGCTGCATTCCTTTGCAAATTAGGGATACTGTTTTATAAGTGAAATGGGTGTGGTTCATGTGATAGAATGATGTCTCGACAAATTTCATCAAACTCATTTCTTGATTAATCAATCAATCAATCAATAACAGAAAAAATATTTCAGCGATTGATGGATTTAGCATGGGAATCACATCATTGATATTGGTGGTGGAAATCATAACAAGAACAAGTAATTATAATTACCTTCATTTTAACCTGGGGGGATTTGTTCATTATTGTTTTACGCCATCAACAAAATATTAACCAATACATGGATGAGTCAATCTTAATGGTACACCTATACTGATTTCTAATGGATTATATAATTTATTTTCATGAAAAAATGGATAGCTGAAAGAAAATGGTCATCAAAATATTTAGTCCCATACCATTCTTTGTGGATCAGCATTTGCAAGGCGAAGAACCTCTGCCATGGTCCCTTTTGAGGGCTTGAAAATTGTGGGTTTCTTCGGCATTGTAGAGTTATCCATGGGCATATCCAAGTCATTATTTCTTTTAGTGATTTGTGAAGGAGGATTAGGTGTCTCAAACCATATTATGCCTTCAAAGCAATCGTCCAACCCCCAACTCGTTAAGGACCTTTGCAGCATGAACTCTCAGTGTTTGTAAATATTTGTTTTACAGAACAAAGGTACAAAAGGTTGAGAAATATGCTTATATCTTTCCAAATAAACCTAGGAATTCATCATGTGCTGTCATGATATAAAGAATTTTAAGGGATCCATATGATCTTACAATTTTCCTCTGAGGCATGCTTAAAAACAAGTTCTTCAGCATAGGGTCTGGTTTAAGACTCTAATATGGAAATCCCCTATGAACAAAACTGTATAAGAATTATTTATTGCTAGTGAGTGTAGCACGATAACGTTTTTCGCCAAAAGCAATCAATGGTATCCCAAACAGTGTAAACAATGCAAGTCAAATCAAATCAATCGCCTTTTCTTTGATTTTGTCGAAAGTTAAAACATTAGATAGTGGTAAATTCACCAACTAGAAGACGTAAGATTTCTTAGGCACCTGTGGTAATCGTCATAGTTGAAGTCCTAGCCCATTTCCTACATAGATCAAAGACAATTGTCAATAATAGGCAATGAATTCATGTATGAAAGCAACTCAAATGTAATTTTTAGCCATAAGATTGAACATATTGATTGGTAGTAATTGTTAAATAAAGAAAATTTCAATTTTGACACCATAAACTTGCATTAATACATCATCTTGAATGGGCCAAGAAGCGAGATCCTTGAGGCTTAAAAACCACAGACATGAAACAGGGTTTCAATCTCATAAACATGCAAAGGGTCTTTTGGTAGATCGGTGACCATTGGATCCATGTCCTTAGTATATAAACCCATGGAGTGAAAATGGACACTATATCTCAGATGTTCTGCATTAATTTTAAGAAGCAGGGTCTGATAAGCATTCGATAACTCTCTGCCTCTATGCTCAAGTCTGGGACTCTCCTCTTTTCAACTCCCAGTTTTTTATTCACATAATATTTTATACAACAACCAGCTCACACACATGATTCAAACCCAAAAAGTTCAGGAATCGTTGTCAAATTAGTTTCATAATTTATCTAAAGAAAATTAGCAGTCCCTCGATGAGAATGAAATCACACTTTTATAAAGAAAATGAATGACAAAAAACTGTATAACTGAAACAATAGGGCATTCCCAGAAATTGAATAACTGAACAAAAAAATTCTGATAAATTGAATAACTGAGACAAAAGGAAATTTGATAAATTGAATAATTGAAACAAAAGGGCCTTCTGGAATTCGAGAAATTGAATAACAGAAACAAAAATGCATTATGTGCAATCAAGAAATTGAATAACTTAAACAAAAAAGCTGCTCCATCACATTCTATCAAGAAACCAGTTACAACAACTGCCACATGTCGGTGTATCTCAAATCAATGGAGAAGTATAATTCAATCGTCTAAAAAAAAATTGAATGGTGCATAATGAGGACAGGTGGCTAATAAGGGAGTTCTAGGGAAATTCCTTACAGCATAATTACTAGCCCAGATCCTTTGTGGTCCTCTACTGTTTAGAAGGTCTCTTTTGAAACCCATGAGGCGAGGGTTCAAATCACATTGAGTATATTGTCTTGTTATGGTGTGCGGCGGCTCAAGGAGTCGACTCCCCACTAGCTGGAGTCTCGGCTCTTGCCAAAATCATAAGAAATTATTATATCTACTTACAGGTTGTTGGATGCACTTTTGGTGTTATAATGGAAGCTACAAGAATTGATCGTGGGTCTTCCTAAGATTAGGACCGGCAGTTACCGATTCACCATGTTGTTAAAAAAATATATATATTACAAGGTCACTAGAGAAGTAGAGATCGTAGAGAGCTCATTATATTTCTTTATTTCTATCTTAACGCATTCAATATAATTGACTGTCTTTGTTCACCAATAGCATTACGATTTAGGTATTAATTTCAATTTTAATTTTTTTAAATTAAATTTTAAGTTTTTTAAATTGAAAACTACATGTCACTATATATTTACTCATTTTCAATATTAAGTTAAAAACGACTGTAATTAATATATTTTTAAGGAATTTCTCCTAATTAATTTTAACCCAAATCCTGTTACCTCGTAAGGCTTTTCCCTCTGGGAAGAACTCTCCTATGTGCTACCATGACTTATCTTACACCATTGATCTAATCCGTTAGATGATTAAAAATAATTTTGTCGTTGAATCATTATAGCCCACGAAAAACACCATGGAGAACACTTCGTTGCAAGTAAGTGGGGTTTTTGTTAATTTCTTTTAAGAATTTTGTAATATAATTTTGGATGATATTTTTACTTTTGAATACATAAATCAATTTTTAAAAAAAGATGTTTGAATTTTGAAAATGCAATACAAATTATTAATCGAGTTGTTGGTTTAAATCTATTTTATTAATTAATTTTTCATTTCTAAAAATAATTGATTTAAATATATGCTATTAACTAATTTTTCATTTCAATGAAATATATAACATCAAATACAAATAATAACATACACACACACACATGCGCGCACACACACACACACATATATAATTGTTTCAATTACTCAACATCCAACATTTTGCAAGATTTGAAATAAGTAATATAATTATGGATGATATTATTATTTTTTAATACATAAATTGATTTAGAAAAAATGGATGCTTGAATTCTGCAAATGTAATACAAACTATAAATTTCTAATAATTTTTTATTTAAATTTATTTTATTAACTAGTTTTTCATTTTAATGAAATGTATAACATCAAATAAAAGTAATAACACTTTATTGTTTTAATATTATCAGAAACAATTATAACTTAAACTTTGACAGTGGGATGAGTTGGTTGCATTAAATATAGAATGCATTTACCACTCAAATGAAATTTACTAACATGCAATAGAGGATAAACACACATTCCAAATTTTAAATTGAATTTGAAATGGCCCTTCATATGATTGAAATTGTAATTACTTTGAAGATATGCTCATTGCATGGAAAACTAATGGCATCAACAATCAAGAAAGCAAGAAAGCATGCATGTCTAAGATATGGTCTCTCTAAGATATGATCATAGTGATGTGCATTCCTTATAAGTGGAAAAGATTGTATTAGAAACATTTAATGAGATGACTAATATTTCTTCTAAGTGGAAAATCTTGTGTCCAACAACCTTTCATGAGGTAACTAATTCAGTCCATTTGGGATAACTTACAACTTTTAGATCAGAGTTGGTTGACATAAAAGAGTTGGTTGTTGCTCTCCTTCCTTGGTCGATGGGTATACCTATGTCTGCTTGATGATGGACCTTTGTAATGAAACTTATTTGACGCAATTTCCATTTAAAAATAAATAATGTGCAAGAAAAATGAAGAGACAAAACTTTGACTATTATCAAATGAGTATCTACACACAGCTCATTTGCAATTATTAAAAATGGGTATGTACATCATCCTTACAACATACAACACAATACATACCATATTGGCCATATGGAGTCTAAAAACATCTCTTCGAAATAGTTCCAAGGATCTTAAGGACTCTATATTTGAACTCTCAAGCACAATCCTATAGCGTGAAAGAGACTTGCAAGAAACCATAAAGTGGGAAATAAAAAACTTGATTAGGAACGAGGACTATATACAAATTTCGAAATGAGACTTGGTAATGAATATTGTGTTTAATGCACATTAATTACCAATAATATGGGAGGTACAATGCCCCAAGCTACCTAAAAATATTTACAGTTTGGAAGCTTCATTGTATGGCATTTCATATTTTGAAATGATCTTCACATTTTTTAGAGGAATAGTCATGGAAATAAGTGTAGACCACATAATACCCACCAAGTAGATCTTTTCTTTGCTTCTTGACATTACTGAAATCCCAATGTATTGCTATGGCCCACCAAATGAAAATTATTAGCGACAGTAAATGAAAAAGTTGAAATGATTCAAATTCTATGTATGATGTATGAGGATTTAATAAAAACTTTTGAATTGATTGGAACTTGTTTGTGTAATGCAAGAATATATGATTAATACAATAGTAAACTAGTTGAAGCGTGGAAAAATTGAAAGGATACAAATTATTTGTATGATGCGAGTGGATTTGATTTAAAAAATTGAAATGATTTGAACTTATTTGTAGGATGCATGCGAATCTGATTAGTATTAGGATTCAAATTATTTTTATGATGCATGTGGATTTTATTTAAAAAATTGAAATGATTTGAACTTTTTTGTATGATGCATGCGAATCTGATTAGTATTATACATGCTTCGTTAGGAAAAACCCTAATTGTTATCCTTAATTGATATTTATAATTCAATTGGAAAAACTCTGATTGCTATCCTTAATGTATTCCACATCACTTCCATATAGCAAGAAATCACTCAACAAGACTACACACCCTATCATAAGAACATTTACCAAATTGTTTTTAATAAAAAAGAGTTGAAAATGGGACCATTTTGGCATGGATTCTTCAGAACTTTTACAAAATTACAGGAAATGAAACCATTTTGGCATGGATTCTCTCCTTATGACCTTACTCTACATTTTGTTCCTCAATCAATGGAAAATATGTAAAAATTATTCTCTTCGAAAACTCTAACCAACAAGGAATATCGTCAATATTTTCAATGTAATTGAAAACCCTCGCTTATTTCATATATAGTAGTATGTCCCCTTATAACTGTTAACATAATTGATAACTATAACTCATTTTATTTTTGTCACATCCAAAAGGCATTTGTACTTGTTTAATGCACCTGGAATTTGAACCTTCCACATTATGATATTCAATTTATATCATAAAAAATTGGGGGAATCCTTTCTACAAAGGGAGGCATTTGTAGAAGAGTGAGTGTAGAGTTCCTTCCTTTTATATCATGAAGAGTTTTTGTCACATCCAAAAGGCATTTGTACTTGTTTAGCACAACCAAAATTTGATCCTTTCACATTATGATATTTAATTCTAATGAAAACACCATTTTTAAAAGATCGTGTTTGAAGTTAACCCTTACGTAACTCCCATTGAACTTTAGCTACAATGTATGATGTCTTCTAGTTTCTTTAAATGACAAATATGATAAGAATTGATAGGACTTGGTCCACGATAGTTTTCCTTCATCATAAAAATTACTAGAATAATTCTCATGATGTCTTTTGTTATTATGAAAGTAATGTAATCCATGGAAGTATTTCCTAACTCTTGAGCAGTGGTGACAATATTTTTGTTTGTGTACCCTAGTATTGCTTGTATGAATGTACCTATGAGAACTGGTTGCTAAATTTTCCTTACATATATGTTATTTTATTTTCCCTATGTTGGAATGAGGGCACCTGAACATGAATTTATAGTTAATCCAAAAGGAACCATATGATCCATAACTTGACTCTAAGCTACTACATTTAGAATATGGGCTCTCACTTCTCTCATTCTTCTCTGTAGACAAATTTTCTTCCTTTCAATTACCAATATTTGAACTTTCTCACCTACATCTATTGCACCTTCTCTGGTAGCCACCATGGTTATATGACATTCTTCCTGCAATTATTGTACAAGCATAACAACTACTCCTCTGACTGGATTGTCTACAAGTTTTGACTACATATGTTTGGTTTATCACACATACATGGCAATAATTGGTCGTCTGAATTGTTAGAAGACAACAAAAAATACTAGAAATGATAAGTATTTTGTAGCTTCAATTGCATTATTATAATATATTGATGTATTTCTTCTTTGAGCTCTTGTACAAGTAAATAATATAAGTTTCTACCAAGTGTAAATAAACCCAACCTTCTATCATTCTGTAAATATTATTGTGATGTTATGGAGCAAAATTCAAGAATAAGACATGATTAATATGTGTAGCCCTTTCCGTCATTCTGTCAATATTATTGTGATGTTATGGAGCAAAAGCCAAGAATAAGACATGATGTAATATGTGTAACCCTTGCTTATTGGACATGATACATAAACTTATTGTGACAATTATGCATATCAACATCCATGCTTTATAATTACATTGTGATAGTGCAGTGAATTTGAAATAAACATGTGACATGTTTGGTAACTATTTATTTAATCATATGGTATCGAAACATTATTAAAAATAGAAAAGGAACATGTTTAGTAGGTTGTGCACACAAAGTACATGTTTGGTAACTATTTATTTACTCACGTGGTATCCAAACTTTATTACAAATAGAAAAGGAACATATTTAGTAGGTCGTACACACAAAGTACACCATAACCGAGAAAGACCTCCTTTGAGTATGTAGCATATACGTTCCATAAGACTATGATATATATTAGTGACATTTCTCTACAGTCACTACAATACCACCTTGGGAAGTTCAAAGGGTCCCCCCATTAGCAAATAAAAAACCAACACCACAATTTGGGAACCATGAAATCTCCTACAATAAGTTTTTCTTTACAAGGAATGTAAATAAGCATGATTAAATTTTACATCTTATTCCTTCACAGTTGTTTATTAGGTGTTTAAAGGAAGGATTAAAAACCTAGAAACCCTACATTCAATACAAATGTCTCTATTTAAACATCAAAATAATATCTTCATATTTAAAATTAAAGTGCCTCTAATTAACCCAAGTGCCCTAATTATTGGCGAAAATTCATTGTGAAGGCTAATATGGGCGTTTTAAGGTTTAGTGCCATACTATGGAAGTTTTCTACCTTGGCTTACTTTGTAAGCTTATATTAGTATGTGTTGGTTACAATAGAAATTCACCTTTGCGTGTGATGTGAGGTTCTGTTAGAGTACCTAAGATAAACTGGGTAAAGTCCTCTATCAAGACTACCATGTGTAGTAGACCAACATTTTTTTATATGACTTTGGCAAGACAAAATCCTTGATGGGGGAGCTCTTGACCCAACTAGACCTTAGGTTGACTTTAGGTCCAAGGGTTCCCAACTGGGAAACAACAACATTGTTCACTAACAGGAGAGCCTCATTGACAAAATTGAAAAATTGGAGCACTTTTCTAGTTTGGAGCGATCTTCACAAGTAAAAATGGTTGTGCAGTCACTAGAGAAAACCCACTTTTGTCTTTCTCAGCAATAAAACCATTATGAGTATGATTCAATAATTCATAGTGGCATAGGGTTCAAGAGCATTGATTTGATAATCAAAAGGTTTTGTTTTTTCCCCTTGGGAAAAATCATTATTTTCTATTATAAATGGAAAATTACATGTTGTAAATGTGGGTAGCATATGATGCATGTGTGTACATAGCCATCAAAATATATAGGTCTATACATAATTACCCACTAAAGGTATGCCTTCAAATTTAGTAGATATTTATACAAAAATTCAAAATGTTTGCTTTGCAAATTTCTATAAAATTGGGGCCTGTCAGCCCTCTGTTATATCTGGTCCTTGTAAGGCTTGTGATAATACTGGAAGAACTCTCCCTGCTTCTATTCTTGGATAAACCATTGTCATCTGGGTTGATTCGCTGCCTCCTTGGAAAGCTGATCCACAACCTAGTCCACAATCTAGTTGTGCTCCCTGTAAATGTGGAAACAGGTAATTTGTTCAAATTGTGATTTTAAAGGCAATGCATCATCCAAAATGTTCCTGAGACAATGCACATGACATGCAGTTGTGCAAGAGAACCAATTAATGATGATCTTAGAGTCCCCAAATATCTCAATATGTCTATAGTTATGTGCCAATGTAAAGTATAATAAATGTCGGAGTGAGATGAGCTCAGAGAAATTGTTTGTGCTAGCCCCAAACCCCATGCAAACTCAAAAAGAGTGATTGTCTAATAAATGGAGAATAATACCCCACAAACCTAGTCTTGGGAAGATCCGTTGAAGTATACCCATGGATGGTCATGGTTGATGGCTTCAGGAGTTATGGTGCGAGAAGGTGGGGACTGTTCAACATCTAGTATTTCATTGAAATTATTGATGATTCTAGTGATTACCAAAGGCCACCGAATTTGCAGATTGTTAAAGATGATGTTGTTTTGACTTAACCAAGTATGACATCATATAATGAGGGGGAGATTGTGATTCTTCATGTTGGGAGATGCTTTCCACTAGTCGTTTTGTGCCTCATTGATGTTTCACCCTTCCCAATGTTGAGGTATGTCCAAAGAGGAGAGGACTTGCTCCCAAAATGTGTCGTAAGGTTCTGTAGAACAGGAAGAGATTATCATTCGATTCCTCGTGCTATTGATGAATGACACACGAAGACAAACAAAAGTATAATCTCTTCATCAAGTCAATACTTGTAGGAGTTTTATTCATGATGATATTCCACATAAATATTTGAGTTTGTGGGGGAGCCTTGGGTTTCCAAGTGCTCTCCACCACCCCTCCAGAAAAGGGGGCTTATGTGCAACATGTATAATTGGATATCCGATCTTGGGAGAGTATACTTGATGAGCTGTCAAAGCCCATATGAGATCATCATCATGATTAAATATTCAGACATGTGATTTAGATAACACATTTATGTACTTCCGCCAATCTTGTTTGCACTGTTCTCGAATGCCTAGTGTAGCTGGAAATTTCTAAGCTTGTAGGAAAATAGTAGTGTTATGTCGATCTACTGTTTGTGCAATCGTGGATATGTCCCTACCATTTAGGAATGAAATAAGGTCTGGAGGAAGTCAATATAAGTTTCCACAACCTATCCATGATTTAGATCCAATGCATATTGTTGTTCCATTTTTAATTCACCAAGTGATGCCATTCTTGATGCTGGGGAGAGTTTCTAATACAACTGTCAAGATGATAGAGATACCATGTTTGTTCCAAGATGGAAGGCGAACCCAATCCATGAGGTTATGCGGCCAAATGTATTTATTGATGACCACATCTTTCCACAAACGTTTGGGCTTTAGGAGTAGCCATCCCAATTTGCCAGCCAATGCATGTGAAAATGTTGGAAGATATTTGAGGGCCCATCCTCCCAATTTCGTGGGCAATGCAATACAACTCCATATCACCCAAGTGAATGACTTCCCCTCCTTGTGTCAATTCCATAGAAATTTGGAGCATATTTTTTGTATTGTCAAAAGTATACCTTGAGGAATCGAAGCGAGGTACAACGAGTAAACCATAGTGGCTTCCAATATTGATTTCATAAGAACTAGCCTCCCAAATTTGGATAATAATTGGTGGTTCCAACTAAGAAGCCTTTTTTACACCTTAGTCATCAACCAAGTCTAGTCAACTATTTTTTATCCATGGGAGTTTATGTGAAACGCCAAATATTTAAGTTCATCATCCAATTGAAAACTTTGGAAGGGAAACTTTTGATAAGCATGTACAGATTCCTGAGGAGAGCAAGCTGTGAAGCTGATGGTAGGATTTGTTCTATTGGTTTCCATCCTAGTAGTTGTACAAAAAATTTGTATGATATCATAGAAAGTATTGAAGTCTCGGATGCCACTGATGATAAAAATAACACATCATCAACGAAAAGAAGATGGGATAAAATACATTGATCAGTGATATTGGGCCCCAATAGTCACCCAACTCTTCTTTCTTCTAGGATTAGCTTGCTTAGTCCTTCCATGACAAGCAGGACAAGTAATGGGGACAGTGGACAACCATGTCTGAGGCCCCTCTCAGCATCGAAGAAATTGGAGACTAATCCATTTATAAGTACACTAAAGGAGACAGGGGAAATGCAGCACATAATCCATCGAATGAAAGAGATGGGGAATCCAAGGTGTGTGAGAAACATCCTAAGATCGAGATAGCTAACTTGATCAAAAGCCTTTGATAGATCGATTTTTGAGAATGGATCCTTTTAGATGCTTCAATTTGATAGAATGGAGAGCTTCCTGTGATGTGCCAATGGCCTCATGATTCTGTCGATTATGGAGGAAAGAAAATTGTTCATATGAGATGTTGGCCGAGAGAATAGGCTTGATACACTTAGTAATGATTTTGGCTATAATTTTTTATAAGCAACTGCAAAGGGATATGGGTTGGAAATCAATTAAGGATTGAGGGGAGTCCAACTTAGGGATGAGGGCAATGAAGGTGAAATTGATGACGTCATACATGTGCCCTGTAATCCTACATTCCTCAACAACCTTGAGTAGGTCCATGCCTAAAGTATCAAAATAAGGTAGATAGAATTCTATAGACCATCCATCAAGGCCTAGACTTTTATCCTTCTTGAACCATTTCAGGGTGCTCTCCAATTTGCCCATACATATAGGTTTAGTGGGATCTTCAGATATGTCAGAGTCAACATACCAAGGGAAATGACCAGCGATACGAATGATTTCTAAGAGTGAAATCCCAACTGGAGCCTTGAAAAGTTGTTTAAAACTGAATTTCCCAAATTATCTAGTTGATGGAACATTTGAGCACACTGTCCATGATTAGTAAACATTTTCTAAATGGTGTTACAAGCCCACCTTCCTTTGGCACAATTGTGGAAGAATTTAGTATCATCATTCCCTACCTTCAGCTAGATGGCTCTGCTTCTAAGTCTCCAAGTCTCTTCTCGATCCTATAGAATATTGGACCTTTAGCCCTCTACCTCGGTGAGGGTAGATTTAGCTTCAACTGAGATGAATCTGTGACCTTGGTCATCCATAAGATTGGAAAGCTAGTGTTCAATTTCACAAAGAGTCTGGTTGTCTCTAGATCATTTAGATTTGGCCCATTGAATGGAGATATTTTTAAGTTCCATGAGGTTTCGACAAAATCCTTCAACTAGGTTCCACCTTTGGGAAGGAGGGTGGTCTCTCCAAAAATTGGTAACCAATTTGTGATATTTCGGGTCCTATAACCAGGTCGAGTTGAACATGAAGGGTGCTTCGGGCTTTAGGGAAGGACCAACTAGTTCCAAATAGATGGGGGAGTGATCAAAGACACCCCCAGATCCAACCCATTGAAGAAAATTGGAGAGGGTACCAAGCAAGTCCTCTTTGATGAGAAACCGATCCAATTGTTTATGCAATGTAGCATCACCAATTCTCCTATTATGTCATGTCAGTTTCTTTTTTTTCATGGGGATCTCAATCAGATGATGTCGTTCTAGGAGATGTTCCATATATTATGAAGGGGATCTAGCTGTGTATGATGTCCCAAACATTTCTCATAATGAATAGTGAAATTGAGGTCTCCACCCAAAGTTAGGTTATTAGAATTCATCAACGACAATTGAAATTGGTGATTCTAAAACTCCACCCTACTATGATATGATGCATAGACATTGATGATATGAAAGTTCTTGCCCATCTTTGAGGAAAAGATATCCATTCCTAGGAATCCAGGTCCCCCCCATACAGAAATAGGGTTGATGGATCAAGTATTAATGCCGAGTTCAATACCCCTAGATCATCCATTGACATCTAGGCATGAAAGCACAAGCCAGACATCATAGAGTGAAGAATCAGGGAAACCTACTCTTCCTTCTCGAGGGTTTCTTGTAAAGAAATTATGTCAAATGGCTTTGTATCCAGGAACCTCTTGAGGGATAGTTTTTTAACAAGGCTAGCAAACCCTCTGAAGTTCAGGGACAACCACTTCATGGATCATCTTGATTAAGGGTGTTCTTTCCTTTAATAACCCTATCAATTGTGGTCTATCTACCTAGGGCCACATCTAAACTGACAAGAAGGATAGCTCTCAAAATCCTGAAGGGTTCCCTCAAGTGGGTTTAGTCTCAATAGAGAGGGAAGAGAGACCTTATCTAGATGGTCTAGGAGGGATGGATACCCGGGGTCATAGGTTATATGGATGTGAAAGTTGAGAAGTGGTGGAGGGCTTAAGTGAAGTTATGGAGTCAGCTCCAGTAACAAAGAGTGGGGTAGTGGAGAAGATAGTAGAAGGATGATCGAGTAGGCATGTGAGAGGGAATTTGGACAAGCTAGAAATGGATGCATATGAAACATGTAATTGTTGTGAAGTGCAT
>APFE030112589.1:4219-67317 GCA_000404065.3 Pinus taeda
CTTCTAGCTGGGTGGGCAGTCAGTCCGACACGTCTCGCGAAAACACTTCCTCTCTCATCAATCCGGCAGCATAACCTTACTTTCAACTTTCAGCTCAAAAGATTATCTCTCTCACACTAGCTTGTTTGTTCCTTTGCTTTAATCTCCAAAACTCTGAACTAGCCCGTTCATTATGGGGGAACGAGCTTTTATAGGAGAAGGGAGAAGAGATATTCATCGTATGTAGACACGTTCTGAATTTTGGTAATGTCTCATAATAGCCGTTGCCTTGGATAGAAAAGCCAAAACCCGGATGCTTTTGTGGGCTTTTTCCTTCAGGGAACTGAGTGAGTTGCAAGGGAAAAAGCATTCTTAGCACGCGCTGGCCAAAATCATGCCCAAATTGTGTGGCGCGGGCCGTGCTCTGGGACAGAGCGCTTATGGGCGCACCCTCTTTGTAAGGACTGGGCCATTGGCGCGGGGTAATATACTGTGTGCCCGCGCTACTGGGAAAAAGGCATTTTCCAAGGCTAATCTTCAGAAGGTGTCTTTAGGGTTATTGTACTTCATACTCAGGAGGCCTCAATGCAAGTGTTTTCAAGTTATGTCACTGGTCACCGGTCCGTAAATGGGTCCTCCAATGTGTGACAGTGGGGGCGCGACAAGGACTGTGGCCGATGGTGACAAATTACTGCGTAACAGCAGTCACAATTGATGAAAGCAGAAAGAGAAACCTCAAGATGCAGAAAATCAACCAGTGATTTAATTGAATTAATCAATAATATTCTTCATCTGTCTAACTTGATCTCACAGTGCACTCCAGGTAAATTGCCGTCAGCCAAGGCATTGGAACAAACATGCAATCAAGAATTGGAGAAGAATGGGAGATTAATTGCAGGCATACAAAGTTTAACTTGGGATACCTTTTGGTTTTTCCTAGTTAAGCCATACAGTCAAAGGGCAGCGCTCAAATGTTTAACCGATGCAATCGGTTATATGATTCTCGAAATTCACGATGCCACATATTCAGCCCAGCTGCATTCTCGTCTGAGTCACCCTCCAGAATTGCAACCAATGCTTGCTATCTGCCAGCTCAAGAAAAAGGAAGATCATCTGAAACAGTGAATTATACTGCCAACTACAAAAAGGCCTATTTTAAGGAGATTTTCATGATTTAGTTATACCACCTAGTAGCATTTTTATTTCATAATTAGTTAGCTTAGATAGTATTTATAGACCCTTTCATGCATTTAGAAAGGGTCCTCAGTTTTTGTATAAACTCAAATCAAGAAGTTACACTATTGTACTTCTGATAATTTTTTATGAAGACTACGCCAGTATTCTGAATTTTAACGAAGAAAGCTTTGATGATATGTGCACTATTGCTTTATTGTGGAAGTGTTTCTAAGTTGGAAGAAGGAATTTGAATGTGA
Organism: Pinus taeda; assembly: GCA_000404065.3. Taxonomy (NCBI): domain Eukaryota; kingdom Viridiplantae; phylum Streptophyta; class Pinopsida; order Pinales; family Pinaceae; genus Pinus; species Pinus taeda. The sequence continues at coordinate 5,632 of APFE030112589.1, forward strand.
TTGATATCGGGAGTGATCCAAATAACATATGGTACTATTATCTATACTCTTGCTTCATTCTTTAATGTGAATCTGCATTTATTTAACCTTGCTATCATTGGATATATACATGTGTTTTAACAGCAGTCCTTATGCTTATCACTATTGAATGTTTAAGGAGTGTTATTCTTTCAATCATATTTATGTCAATGATATATGAAGAATAGTGTAATAATGTTTTAATCGTTACTTTTCTCAACTACTTGAACAAGGTAATTATCATATGAATTAATGTCTTTATTTACTAATAGAGTCATCTATATGCCTGTTTGTGAATAAACATCATCAAAAGTTACACTAAAGCAGGAATTCCCTGAGATAGATTAGTTGTTCATAATTTTATTTCATAGATTAAACCATCATCCATTATCATTAGATATTAGAAATCCACCACTTATCCATCCCATCTTCAAATTATTGGGAAACTGGTCTCTTTATTTCCAGTCGGAGCCACCACACCAAACGGAAAAGGAGCTGCCTTTAAGGTCCGAACCACATGGTTTTCCCCGATGTTATTGTAGCGATTTTCGAGGCATCAACAGGTTCCACCATTAGTACAGACTATTCAATCACATGTTCAACACCATAGACATACTTCTTAAGCAATGAAACATGGAAAACATCATGGAATTTCATTGTCAGAGGCAGTGCAAGTCGATAGGACACTAGTCCAATCCTCTCAAGGATCTTGAAAGGCCTACAATACCGAGGTGCCATCTTAGCACATGATCCTGTCCTGAATGAGGTCCTCTTGGGCTTGATGTGTAAGTACACATGCTCCCCAACCTGAAACTCCTTAAATGATCTATGTTGATTTGCATAACTCTTTTATCTGTCCCGTGTTGCCTTCAAATTCCTTTTAATAACCTGAATTTCTTATTCCATCTCTACCAACATATCTGGTCCGATAAATACCTTGTTCACTAGATCACTTTAACTGATTGGAGTATTACAACTTCAGCCATAAAGTGCCTCAAACAAACTCATTCTCAAGGACTCCTAATACCTATTATTGTATGCAAACTCTACCAGTGGAAGATACTCTTCCCACTTTCGTTGTTGATGCATGACGTACATCCTCAACATGTCCTAAAGAATCATGTTAACCCTCTCTATCTATCCATTTGTCGGAAGATGATAAGATGTATAGAAAGCCAATTTTGTCCCTAAACCTGCAAAAATCTCCTTCCAAGAAGTGAACTTGGCATCTATGTTTGAAACAATATTCGTAGGAATGCCATGCAACCTCACTATCTCTCTAACGAAAATCTGAGTTATGTCACTAGTTGAGTTAGTAGGCTTAACCGCAATGAAGTGAACTACCTTACTTAACATGTCAACCACAACCATAATGGAATCATGTTGTCTCGATGTCCTCGGAAAACCTGTAATGAAGTCCATGGATATGACATCCCATTTCCACTCTAGAATCGGAATCAACTGCAATAAACCACCTGGATGCTTACACTCTGCCTTTACCTACTGATAGTCCAAACATTTCACAACAAACTCAGACACCTCTTTCTTCAATTTTGACCATTGATAGAACTTCTTAATTGTTTATAAAGTCTTTTGATATCCCAGGTGACTTTAATACGGATTGACATGAAACACCCTCAAGATAAGCTTCTTGAGCTCATTGTCATCTAGTACATAAATCATGTTCCTGAATTTGACCAAGCCATCTATCATGAGATGATGCTCCTCATCCCTATTACCTTCACCCTACTGTTGTAGCTTGTGCCTCAACTATTGATAGATGTCATCATGTTGCCCTGCCTGCAAGATCTGCTACTACAAGTATGTCCCATATGAACTCATTGTTGCAATGTGATTCACCTGCACTCTTCTACTAAGAACATTTGCAACCTTTTTCTCCTTTCCCTTGATGTCCCTAATCTCGAAATAAAACTCATTGAGACTAACCAACCATCTATCTTACTTGACATTTAGATTAGGTTTGCCAAATAAGTATCTCAGTCCACTGTGATCGCACATCATAATAAATCGCCTACCAAGAAGATAATGTCTCCACATTTTCAAGGCATGAATGTAGCTTCTAGCTCAAGATCGTGAGTCACATCTTTTTGCTCGTGCTCATTCCACTTCCTTCACTCATAGCATACCACCTATCCTTCCTGCATCAGGACTCCACCAAGTCCCCTCTTGTAAGAATTTGTACATACCACAAACTCTTTGTCAAGATCTGCAATCTTCAAAATCAAAACATTTGTAAGCAACTGCTTCAACTACTCAAAACTAGTTGCACACTCCTGAGTCTGTTAGTGCTCAAATCTGCCTTAGGTTGAAGGAAGGCAGGATTCAAGATAACATCATACCACGCTCAGCCTCGTAGCTAGCCCTACGAGGACAGGAGAGGGCTCTCTCTGGGTCAAACTCGGCAAAGATAATAGATGGGGCTCGAGATGACTGAAATAAAAAACTAGTGTTAGGCTAGATATGAAGTACAATGGTTTGATTTGAGTTTTTAGGAGTTTTTGTGTTGGAATAGGGAAAGGCAAATTTGGGCTTGGAGATGAGGCACAGTTTTTGTAGAGGTCTGATTGGGGCAAGGAAGGTCACCGTCTTGATGTTTTTAAAGGGAATGAATGGGTAGATCAGACTGGTGAGGAGCTAAGGAGAGCAAGGAAGTTTCAAGGATTCTCCTTAAATAGATGAAAACATGGAAAATCAAACAAATTTAAAGGCAGAGCATGACAATCAATGGATTCTACCTAAATCACTTCATTTGTTCAATTGCAGAAGATGATAGTAAGGAAAGTGATACACATAACAACTTAAAATTACTGAAAGAAGCACGCCATCAAAACATAAAGCCACATGGATCCCAAAAAGTGTTGCAAAACCCTGGTCTTTCCTTAGCCAAAAATGCAAAGAAAATATGTACAATAGTATGCCAAAGCAATCCCAAGTGTCCAACCCTGAAAATGACTGAGAGATTACATGATATAGACTAGCATAACCCATTCCCATGCCTTTAGGGGTCGAACTCATCATTCTAGGAGTTGTTTCAACCAATTCTAAACCAAGCACTGAAATCTAGGCAATCAAAACAACTTGCCTCTATATGTTAGGAAAGTGTTTCATTCATTAAATTTTCACTTGTTAGTGAATGAATCATCTAGAACAAGTAAATGAGTGCCAAAATTACATCATGTTTATCCAATTACATCAAGATAGATCAAAAATTACATCAAGAAGAAAAACTAGTCAAACTGGCCGAATTTCTGAGCTGGAAGGTGAAAAATTGGGCAAAAATGCTTTGTGCGCCGTGCCAAAATCTGTGTGTGTCGCGCCACTTTGGAGCTGATTTTGAGGCACTTACTGAAGTCCAAATTGAGCCCAAGATAGCTTGTTGGAAAGCCCTGTCTGTCTACTTTCCAACCCAAATGGAATTTTTCATTTTGGTGTCCATTTACCCCTCCAAAACTGCAATTTCCCAAGGCTGCTTCTTGTGTGTCAAAATAGGGGCAGTGAGGTCATTTTTTGAGTGTTTTTTTACCTTTTGGGGACTCAAAATTTGCCCAAATTTCTTGGCCATGCACCACCAGTCATGATTTTTCATGCCAAATCCAGAAATAGAAACTTTTTGCCATTTGGAGCTTCCTAGGAAAAGCGCGCGCCACATGGCGCGGCGCACAGGGAGAAAAACTCTGTTTTTAGTGCCAAAATTTGTCAAAATACCAAAAATGCCCCAAATTTCTTGAAATTTGGGTTGTACCTCCTCTATCAAGTGTCATAATGGGCCAAAGAGTCTTCGGCCAATATCTGAAGACGATCATGCTCTTTTTGCCACTTTTGCTTCTTTGTTGCCTTCTTCAATTTTGCCTTTAAACTCCTTGTTCTAGCTTGGAACACCATCTTCCTCGACAAGTAATGATATGACAGGTTTCTAAGCAAGTTCTTCTCATTGATGGCCTTTTTTAGTTTCCTTGCCAAGTGGATATTAGTCCTCTCCAACTAAGACTCACGATGCTTGCTAATGTGTGAGTTTTCTTGATGACTATGAAGAGAGTTATGGTGATTTTAGTTTTCTGCCACCAAGGGTAAGAATGTATGAGGGAATGTGGAGGGAGAAGGTAAGAGGGGTTTTAGAAATGTTGCTGACTGAAATTTTGGGTATAGAAGGGTTTTAGGGATAGTTTTTAGATTTTGGGATAACGATTAGGGTTTAGGAATGAGTAGCTAGGGTTTGGGAATTTTCATGTGGAATTTTGGGAAATGGGATTTGGGATATGGGATTAGTGAACTTTTTAGGGATATGTGAGTTTAGGGATAGGGAAATCAAGTGAAAAATGGAATAAGGGAGTGTTAGGAAGGGGGATAATATGAAGGGATGAGGGACTTATGGGGAGAAATTATGTTTAGGGACATGTAGGAGGGTTTGGGAAATTTATCTGAGGTAGGGTTTGGGTTTTTACATTTGACAATGGGTAGAAGGGAATTGGGGATAGGGGTTTAATAATTTGAGGGGATAGGGAACAAATGGAGTCAAGGGGAGAAGAAAATGACGGAAAAAGGATATACTTGGTGGCAAACAATTTTTGAAACCCTAACAACAATTGGCTTGATGACTTTAAGAGGTAGGGTTTGAGAGTTTTTGTTGAAACTTTTAGCAGCCATAAACCATCATCATACTAGCATAAAAATGGATGAAACACTGAGATGGTGACCCTACCTGGAAAATCCAAGTGTTTAGATGGAAATTTGATGCAATTTCAAGCAAATTCGGGAAATTTGGTGTATGCGCCGCGCCGCATGCCCAGTGCACCGCGCCCTCCCAGTGCGCTGCGCCCGTTCAAATTTACACTGGAGGTTTGCACCCAATGTGCCGCGCTGGCCCGGTGCGCTGCACCCTCTACTCTATGCGCCGCGCCTGCCCGACTTCAACCAATTTCACTCAAAACGTGCGTTGGCTCACCCAATCACTTTGAAATGTTTCCTCTTCACTCTAGGCATTCAAAATGACCTTGATTCTTATGAAGAACTTGTTATAAAGACATGGAGACATGGTTTTGATTTTTGGTTCTCCTAAACCCATTTTGTAATGTTTTATTTTGGCACTTTTTCACAGTTTAATGTAACTCTGTATTTCACATTTCCTTTTTGAATTTTTGACTAAAATGATGAAATTTTTGGTAATTTTTTGCAGGGGTAGCTGACATGAAATTTGGCTAAGGGGACCAGGGTTGCACCTGAAGAATTCAATAGCTGAAGAACATTTGAAAATATTACAAAAACACAAAATGTTGACTTTTCTTCAAAACGGAGTTTTGAAGAACAGTCGTAATCCATCAATGTGACAATGAAATATGCAAAGCAAAACATGTGTGGGGCCTCCCTTTGGCCTACTAACATCATGGACATGTTGACGAATCAATCTGTGAAACCCTAGACCTATGATTAACATGACTCTTGCTTATTAAAAGACGACACATTGACTATTATGAATTTTAATAAAGTTTGATGGAAAGACCTAAGCCAGCAGGTACAAAGCATGAGGGGAATGAAAGACAAGACCCTTCTGTCAGGTTATGGCATGCTCCTAAATGGAATGCAGGTGAATGAGTAGAATGGGACACCAAAAATGAAATGCAATAAAGAGTTTTGATCTCTAACGAAGGGTTGAATAGACCGACTCTAACAAAGTCCATTCAAACTTGTTTCCTTTCCTCTACAAAGATGTAATAGGATAGGCAATTCATGATAAGTTCCTGATGAACCTCCAGTAGTAACCTACTAATCCCATGAATGATATGACCTCATCCACATTTACAGGAGTTTCCCACTCCTTGATAACTCTGATCTTTTCCGAGTCCACTACTATAACTTCCTTGGAAACAACATGTCCCAAGTAATTACCTTTTGTCTGAAAGAAACTACACTTACTAAGCTTGGCATACAACTCATATTGTTAGGTCCCTATACTACTAGTGTAACCCCTTATTATTAGTACAACCCCCTTATTATATCGTTGTGCCCATATAGTCCCCATATTGTTATTATTTTGCCCCATAGAAGCCCACTATTGTTGTTATTATGCCCTTACATTATTATTATTATGTCGGCTCTGATTATATTATGACCCCTTAGATTCTTATATATAGAAAGGAGGTCTTGTTATTTGTATCATCCAAGAATTGTTCATTTGTGTAATGTAAAGGAGGTTTCCCCCTCAAAGTGGCTTATTTCTAAGGCGTTGATCTATCTTTTCTATCTTTTTGTGAGTTGTTTTCATAACATTTGGTATTAGAGCTTTGGATTCTAGGGTTTTGTTGCTCCAAACAGATCATCATGGCAGTTTCTTTATAGCATTTTCGCTATGAAGTTTCAAAAAAAAAAAAAAAAAAAAAAAAAGAAAGAAGGACCATTTGAGAAGAAATTGATCTGAACCTCGGGTCTGAATTTTAGATCTTGTTTCACTATATTTTCGGAGATACAATCCAAGACATGTAGGGTTTCTGTAGGCTCCCAAATTACATTCCAAACAGGTGACCTGGGGAAAATAGTCATAACTGTCTCTCTGAGCATCAGATTGAAATTTCGTAAGAAGTTACAGAAAGCGGACGGACTGTAGTTTTCTGTGTATATTTGTTAGATCCGAACGTCAAAATAGTGACATGTGTAACTTCAAACAAGTTCGCTCTTCTGAAAAGGTATATAATTATGTCATCTTGGGAGATTGTGCATAAATCTTTCTTGGAGAATCCAATTTTAATCAGACTAGTAGCATTGGAAAGAGGACGTAGAGGGCTACCGCAGGTCGTAATTTCAAAACTGGGAGATCCGAAATTATAGAGTTACAGTCGTTTCAAAATCAAACTCCTAAAATCAAGAAAAAACGATATGAGGAAGTTTGATGGCAAGGATCCGGTAAATTGGATACTACAGATGGAGTAATATTTTGATCTACATGATGTGCAACTATTACAAACAGTACATATTGCATATTTATATTTAGAACCGAACCAATTTTTATGGTATAAAGGGCTTTGTTCTCGTAAAGCACTTGTCACTTGGTCAATTTTCAAGGAAGAAATGATAGCACATTATGAGGATACAAAGAGTAACACCTTCTTTAGCCAATTGATAAATCTCGAACAAAAGGGTTCAATGGAAGAGCACATTGAGCACTTCCAAAAATTGAATATAAGGGTAAATGATATTCCAGATAAGAAAAGGATTGATGTCTTCATAAGGACTTTAATGGATAACATTCAACATGAGGTTCGTCTTTGGGAACCTGATTCATTAGAGAAGGCATTCAGGTTGGCAAGAAAAATTGAAAGTGGAAATTATGGAACAAGGAATCCACCACCACGCTAGATATGAAGTGTTTTTCTCCTAGTCCTTCCACAACTACAAGGTTACACCCACAATGAAAAAAAAAAGACAAAAGGCTTGTTACAAGGGTGATAGCAATACATAAAGGTCATAAGTGTGCTTAGAAGAAATTTTTTTACATGATTATGAAAAGAGAAGAAAAGGATCAAGAACATCAAAAGAAAAGGATATACACTAGGAACCACCCCAAAGAAGAAGAAATGAATCCGGACCATATCTTGTAAGGCATGGGCAAGAATTACCACTCCTCAACTCTCAATATAGAAGGACATCAGAAGAAAAAGGTTCAAAAAGTGAAAGATCAAAATCGAGAAAGGAAAATGATCCGACCAATCTTGTAAGCATTGGCTGAAATTACCATCCTCAAACTATTCAAGTAGAAAAACATATCAAAGAAAAAAAAGTCAAGAAGTGAAAAGATCATTGGCATCAAGAATGAATCCACATATCTCTTGTAATGCATTGGAAGAAATTACCACTCCTCAAACTCTCAAGATAGGAGGACATATCAAGAAGAAAAAGATTCAAGCAGTGAAAGATCACATCGAGCATCAACAACAAGTTTTCCAACTTTTAAAGGATAACGCCACTTTGTCGCAGAATCGAATGAAACAACAAGCAGATCAACATCGCAGTGAAAGAAGTTTTGATGTAGGAGATTGGGTATTTTTACGGCTACATCTTGAGCAAGCTATTTATGAGAAGGAAATGTTGGCAATACTACATGCACTTAAGAAATGGCGACCTTACCTAGTGGAAAGACACTTCAAGTTAAAAACGGATCATGATAGTCTTAAATACATTTTAGAACAAAGATTATCTTTATAAGAATAGAAAAAATGGGTCACAAATATGTTGGGTTATGACTTTGAAATCATCTACAAAAAAGGGAAGCAAAATGTTGTTGCAGACGTACTCTCAAGAAATGATGAGGATGTAGAAGCATTGTTTTGTGCTATTTCTATTATCCAACCAAATTGGATAAACAAAGCAAGGGATGAATGGAAGAAGGATGAAGAAGTGTGGCCACTCATTCAAAAGTTGCAGAAGGTCCCAGTTCAAACAATAGTGCTAGAACTTGACGAGGAAGGAAAAATCATATTGGAACTTGGAGCAGTCACAGAAACAAGAACCCAACAACTACGAAATTGATCAATTTTAGAGTATCTCATCAAGTGGAATAACTTACCCGCTAAAGATTTCACATGGGAGGACAAGATTTTTATACGGAAGCATCAAGAACTACTCAAGCGTTCAAGACAACACTTTTTGAAGGAGAGGGGCATGTTAGGTCCCTATACTACTAGTGTAACCCCTTATTGTTATTAATACAACCCCCTTTATCATATTTTTGTGCCCATGTGATCTGAAATGGGGGTTTAACAACTTGTTATGCTTACAAGAACCTCCCATTGAAAACTTAACAAATAAATTATCTAGCTTATGTATGACATTTGCGGAACTAAATACTTGAAACATGTGTATGTTGTTTGTTTTTTAACTCTTTAAGTGCTTAAGTGTTTCTGCTGATATAAAACACATATAACAATCATATAATGCAGCAAATAAATATCAGCACATAACAACAAATTTAATCTAGGAGTTCACCCGAATATCGTGGGCTACATCTCCTTGAGATTTTGTCATCTTGACTTGGCTCTTTGGGATTATGGCAAAGATTCTTTTACAAGTTCCACACTTAAATCCAAAGGTTACTGAACTGAACCAATGGGCTTAGAATACCATCTATATCCCTATCATGGCTGTCATCACTCTGCAAACAGATCTAAGCTTCCATAGACTTGATTCCTTCAAAATTCTTCAACTGTCTCTGAAACTTCTTTTACTATCTCTAGCACATATCAGACACCAACAACAGACTGATCATTTGATAATTTGCTGCCTAAAACTTCCCCGTAGCATCTTTGCCTTTAGAAGTCTCCAAATGCTTCTACAAATCCCTGCAATGGATTCAAAATGCTCATTACATCCAAGAACGACTGTTGGTTTGCTGAGAAAGAGTACTGGTAGCTCCTACAACTGCCTCCAACCACTGGTGGCTCTAAGCTCCCAGATCAATCTTCCTGGATGAAAGTCTCCATGAAGATGACCTCCTCAGCTTCTCTAAACTATTTCATCGACTTTAGAAGGCTCTAATTAGCCTAGAGAGCCTCTTGTTCCACTCTCTTTGCTTCTATGCTTCTCCTCTGTTTCCTGTCGAACACTGACCTTAGAAGCTTTTATGCAATCCTGTAGGGATACTCCACTAATATTGGCAAACTGCACTTATCTTCAGCTAAATTTAGCATATTCGTCTAATTTTATCCACTTCACCAAGCTGACTGTCAAAGGTAACTGTTACTGTAACCGTTGGGCGCGTACATAAGGGATAAGACCTTATCGCACGTATATCTGACGGTCATGGTTAATCCTTCAATTGCAGTATTCATAAGTGGAGAGCGGAATCTCGCATGCCTAAAAGGCTGTAATCGATATTTTCCAAATTCACACGATTAGCCCAAGCGGCCGACACATAGCATGAGAAAACCACTTTTCTCGCGTGCTTTCTGAGTATTAACAGTCGTGCATGAATCTGCGCGAGATTGCGCGACAACCTTTAGATTGAGCGGAATACATCAATGGTTGAGATCGTCTGGGCTAGTTGTGAGCGGACGACGTGATATCCGTTGGATCTGGAAAGGTCATATCAATGGCGCGGGTTGAAGCGCTTTATAAAACAAACCTCCATCCGATACAAAACAAATATGCACCAAATCCATGGTTTGTTAAGAAATAACGTTTGGCAGAAGTGGTAGAGTGTTGTCCTATCTTGCTGGAGGTCACGAGTTTGATTCCGTCGGACCCCAACATATTTTACATAACCATTCCAGGGCCATGTGGCGGCCTCTGAGCTTGCCACATGTCGGCACCTGATTGGTCCTTAAGGTCCTGGATCAATATCTGATCACTCCTCCCCATTAGGAATCTTTTGGACCCCAAAAGACTGATTTACTGATCTGTACAATAGTGAGAGTAAAAACACCCTCTTCTTTCAGCCTCCATACACTTGCCTTACGTGGCTAGTGCCTTTGAACCAAAACTTGAAGGTAGTCAACACTTCCCTTCTTGGATGCGCTTGTCCTCTTGTTAAGAACTGTCTTCCTTGAACTTATTCAGAATTTGTACCAATGAAAGTATATTATATTGACATCTTGTCAAAAACAACATAATTTGACGACATAAACTCTTGCTCCATAAAAGAAAAAATTCCAAATCATGTGAATCATCATCATGTGACATTTCAGTACTTTCATTTACAAATGATCAACTAAATAACAAGCCGACAAAAACATGCCTTTTTCAAACAACTGACTCTTCAAGTCAAGCATGTACAAAAAGAACTTGACAATTCTTTTTCAAAGTAGAAAGAATTCCACCTTTTGTGAAACACTTCATCTTTATCTTCCTTTTCCAATCTTGGAGACAAAATCAACTTTTCTAAGTCGACATGACATTGCATGCATGTTTAAACAAAGCAATCAACCATCAAGTCAATTACACATACATGTTCAAATACAAGGAAATCATCAACATCCCTATGTTCATACATACCATTCTCATGTATGCATTCCATTCTTCAACTTTCTCTTAAGAACAATCATAAGTACAAGATCCTCAATCATATGTACATGTACTTACAAAGCTGAAATGAATATAATTTCACTACATTAAAGCGAGTCTCGTACTCAACTTTTTCATTCACCTTTTTGGTAAAACCTTGCAACTTGCATTCCATTGGCAAATAAATGTTTCAAATCAAAAAGACATGCAACCTTAATTGGATAAGAACTCTAACCATTTCTTACCAATCCACATCAAAGGCGCTTCCTTTAACTGCACATTGGCATCAACATGTGAATCATCCTGAAACACATCAATTATGGAAACTTTCTTTCCATTCTTGTCACTCTTTTTCCACCTTCTTCAAATTTTGTGGAAGCATTGTTGGATTCAAAGTCTTACATTTTTTAGCAATATGTCCTTGCTTATGGCAATAACTACAACACATGCTCATCCTCTTTACAGCATAATTTGCCTTGTCCAATGGACCTTTGGCTTCTTGCCTCCTTTTCTTCAAAAGTTTCCTCTATGTGGCCATTTTCTTCCAACATCTAGAAACACTATGGTTAACCAAACCAGAAAAGGAACATGCAATTTTTTTCCAATGCTTATGTGGAAATTTACCATGCTTTACATAATCAAAAGAAATATGATTGAAATCAAATTTATACCTTTCTCTTTCACCTTTGTTGCCTTCATGAGGAGGTGAATCAAATGAAGAAGTGGCTCCCTTTGGAACACCATCAATCTCTTCAACGGTTTTAGAGCTTTCACAACTCTCTTGTTCGAGTGCATGCTTATGAACACCACATTCTTGCAAAGTATGTTTCAAACTATTGCATTCCCCATGAATACAATCTTTACAAACTTGAGGTAGAGAACCTGAAATGAAACTCCTCCTAGGAACTGTTTCAATTGCCTTGATGGCTGCTTTGGAACTTTCTCCATAAGATTGTCCATATCCAAGACCCAAATACTTAGGCCCTTTCCTCAACCATTATTGGCTCAACAATGCCTTGTGCATGTTTACCCAATCCTTTTCCTTCATAACCCATTTTTGACATCAACTTGGACCCTATACCTCTTGTTTGTTTTTCAAAAGAACCAATACAAACATTCTTAGAGGAAATTGATGACAAACTAGGATTGTTTACCTCTTCTTCAAGCTGATACTTGACTAAGGCTTCTTTGGTAACAAGGAGTTGTGTCTCCATCTCATGCATCCTTTCTAGGTTCATATTTGCAATATGAATTTAGCTCTCCATTTCCAGCAATTTGTCAGAAAGCAACTATTTCTCTTCCTTCATGGAATTCAACTACTCTCAAAGTTTGGTGCTCCTTCTTTCATATTCATACATTTCTTTCACCATATCCATCATGAACAAGTCTCGCTTCATGTCTTCATCGAAGAATCTTGTGAAGGAGGAGGATTTTGAGAACTCACTTGTAGAAGTTGTCATTATCAAAATGAACAAAATAACTTCAACCAAATTCACAAAGCTTATTCAAGCAGCCTTTTGCCTTGAGGTCCTTTTGGTAAGGAGAAATCCTTCAGCCCTTCTTCCTTCTTGTCCTCTCCTGGACTTAGCTATAAGTAGCTTTCGCTTCACCTTTGCAAACTCAAACAATAGTCAGTTTACAAACAATCAAACAGTCAAATTCTTTGTACTATTTAAACACCTTTCAAGTCAAACAAGCAACCTATTGCTTTGTCAATCAAGCAACCTTACCCTGTTAATCAAGAAACCTACTCTGATACCACCTGATCTGAAATGGGGGTTTAATAACTTGTTATGCTTACAAGAACCTCCCACTCAAAACTTAACAAATAAATGATCTAGCTTATGTATAACATTTGCGGAATTAAATACTTGAAACAGGTGTGTGTTGTTTGTTTTTTTAACTGTTTAAGTGATTTAAGTGTTTATGCTGATATAAAGCACATATAATAGTCACATAATGCAGCAAAGAAACATCAACACATAACAACAAATTTAATCTGGGAGTTCACCCGAATATTGTGGGCTACATCTCCTTAAGCTTTTGTCATCTTGACTTGGCTCTTTGGGATTATGGCAAAGATTCTTTTACAAGTTCCACACTTAACTCCAAAGGTTACTGAACTGAACCAATGGGCTTAGAATACCATCTATATCCTTGTCATGGTTTTCATCACTCTGTAAACAGATCTAAGCTTCCTTAGACTTGATTCCTTCAATCAGTGCTTTGAGCTACCTTGAGCTTCTAGATGGCACTAACTCCTTCAAAATTCTTCAAGTATCTCTAAAACTTCTTCTACTATGTCCAGAACATATCAGACACCAACGACAGACTGATCATTTGATCATTTGCTTCCTGAAACTTCCCTATAGCATCTCAGCTTTTAGAAGTCTCCAAATGCTTCTACAAATCCCTGCAATGGATTCAGAATGCTCATTACAGCTAAGAACCACTGTTGGTTTGCTGAGAATGAGTATTGGTAGCTCCTACAACTGCCTCCAACCCCTGGTGTCTCTAAGCTCCAAGATCAATCTTCCTAGATGAAATTCTCCATGAAGATGACTTCCTCAGCTTCTTTGTACTATTCCATCGGCTTCAGAAGGCTCTAATTAGCATAGAAAGGTTCTTGTTCCACCCTCTCTGCTTCTCTGCTTCTCCTCTGTTTCCTGTCGAAAACTGCTCTTGGAGTGCTTTTATGCAATATCCTCTAGGGATACTCCACCAATATTGGAAAACTGCACTTATCTTTAGCTAAACTTAGCATATCTGCCTAAGTTTATCCGCTTTGCCAGGCTAACCGTCACAGGTAACTGTTACCGTAACCGTTGGGCGTGTACATGAGGGATAAGACCTTATCGCGTGTATATCTGGCAGTCGTGGTTAATCCTTCAACCACGATATTGATAATTGGAGAGCGGTATCTCACGCACCTAAAAGGTTGTAACCAATATTTTACAAATTCATGTGATTAACCCGAGCGGCCAACACGTAGCATGGGAAAACCACTTTTCTCGCGTGATTTCGGAGTATTAACCGTCATGCATGAATCTGCGTGAGATTGTGCAACAACCGTTAGATTGAGTGGAATACATCAATGGTTGAGATCGTCTGGGCTAGTTGTGAGCGGATGACACGATATCCGTCGGATCTGGAAAGGTCAGATCTGTTACACAGCAATTTGTCACCGTCCCTGTTACCCCTTCTCCCACACCTTGGAGGACTCATTCTGGGACCTATGAGAAGTGACATGACCTGCAAACACTTGCATTGCATTCCCCTGAACTTGAGCTTCATTTGCCCTGAAGACATCTCCTAATAAAAACCCATAAAAATAGCCCTTTTTCCATTGGCGCGGTTCCGTAGTGCAGCACTCGCGCCAATGGGGGAAATCCTCCAAAGAGGGCGTGCCAGTTGGCGCTCTGTCACAAAGTCACACTCGCACCAACCATAATCAGTGGTGTTTTTTGAAAAACAAACAGCGGAGGATTCATCCTAACCAACTCCTGGACTGAATCTATCTTGAGTTGGGTGGTTTGGCTTCGGATCTCCATAGAGGGGAAGTGGTTTGCCACCTCTCATGGAAGCTTCTTTAATGATAAAGCTAATCCCTTGAATATTGTGGATGATCCCAACTCCCCTTCCTCCATCTATAAAAGCTTGTCCTTTTGCCTTAGGCAAGCTAGTTCCAGAGTTCCAAAGATTGAGAATTGTCAAGTTCATGCTGCAAGAAGCCTTCTTCATCCCCATAAGGCTAAATCTAAAGTAAGGAGATTCTTGTCCAAATAACCAAAGAGAGAGAGGCTTGTTCCCATTCCCAACAAGCTTTGCAAGACATGTGTTGCTGATCACCCAGCCAAAGGAGGATTTGACATCAGAACTATGGTTGTATTCTTCTTTGTTTATCAATAATAGACGACTATCATTATGGTTCCATTCTTATTGTCTTTTGTAATGATGATGAGTTATATCCTTTCTGACTGATATATAGTTGCATCTATTGGATTTTATGCTTGTGTTTGCACTGTTCTTTGTATGTGCAGGTGTCCATTCACGAAGATCGTGGGGATCGTGACCGGCTGGAGCAAAGGAACGGGAGCGTCAACTCTTCTACAAGAACTAGCGTTGGAATCCAGGTAGGCCCTCAACATTGGTCTTCAATTTGCAATTAGGAACATGCGTGATAGCGTTGTTTGATTGTTGCTAGACTCAATCTGGGCTAGTAGGGATCGCCTCTGTCCGCAGAGGGGATTTACCTCCACAACAAGATCAATGATGCAGATTGAAGTGCTTTATAAAACAAACCTCCAACTGATACAAAACAAATATGCACCGCATCCATGGTTTGTTAAGAAACAATGTTTGGCAGAGGTGGTAGAGTGTTGTCCTGTCTTGCCGGAGGTCACGGGTTCGATTTCGTTAGACCCCAATATATTTTACATAACCATTCCAGGGCCACATGGCAACCTCCGAGCTTGCCACGTGTCAGCACTTGATTGGTCCTTAAGGTCCTGGATCAATATCTGATAACCATGTAGTCCCCATATTTTTATTATTGTGCCCCATAGAAGCCCACTATTGTTATTATTGTGCCCTTACATTATTATTGTTATGTTTGATTATATTATGACCCCTTAGACTCCTATATATAGAAAGGAGGTCTTGTCATTTGTATCATCCAATAATTGTTCATTTGTTGTAATGTAAAGGAGGTTTCCCCCTCGAAGAGGCTTATTTCTAAGGCGTTGATCTATCTTTTCTATCTTTTTGTGAGCTGATTTCATAACACATACTCTCTCAACAATTTTAATATTGTTTTCAGGTGTTCTGCATGCTCTTCCTCATTCTTAGAATATATCAATATGTCATCAATGAATACTATCACAAACTTGTCCAGATAAGGACACAACACACTATTCATCAAACACATGAAAGTAGTTGGAGCATTATTAAGACCAAAAGGAACTACTACAAACTCATAATGCCCATACCTAGTACAAAATGTGGTTTTGTAGATGTCCTCTTCTTTGATGCGTACCTAATAATATCCTAATCTCAAGTCAATCTTTAAGAACATTGTTTCTCCCTTCAGTTGATCAATAAAATCATAAATCTATAGCAAATCATAAATCTATGTAAACACCTGGTGCACCCCAAGGTGATACACTTGGCCTAATGTAACACTTATCAAGCATTTCCTTAAGTTGAAACTTCAGTTCCACTAATTCCAGGGTGCTCATCTTGTATAGTGCCTTAGATGTTGGTGTTGCTCCTGACATCAACTCAACAGAAAATTCCACTACCCTATGAGGCAATAACTCTGAAATCTCTACTTGAAACACATCCTGAAACTGCTACAAAACTGGATAGCTTTTCATGACTTCATCATCATCAACATTCTTCACTTTTTCACTAGAAATATGAATGAAAAACAACAAACATCCTTTCCTACTATTGCGCTTTGCCTGCATAACTATAACCATTCTCGCTGATGTAGGCTTCTTCTTACCATAGAAGATTCTCATCTCCCCATTGTCATCCAAGCATTCAATAATATTATCATAACAATTTACATTAGTCCTATGAAGATACAACCAATCCATGCCCAAAAGCATGTTGTATGATCCCAATGGAAGCACATTCAGATGTGTTGATGTAGGCATACCATTCAACTTAAATGCGTAAGATCTCACCCAATGGTGAACCCTCTTCTTGGCCCCTGTAGCCAATTGCACCAACCAAGATTTTGCATGCACTTCTTTATTCAAGCCACACATATTCACCAGGTCAAGACTAAAACTATAATTAGATCTAGGATCAATCAAAATAGAAACAACTTGATCACAAAGCTTACCTTCCATCTCGATAATAAATGCTTGATTATCAACCTGCCTGTCATCCAATGTTGCATAGATACGATGAATGCTTTGTCCAACATCCCCAACTATTTATGCCTCCAAAGCACTGTAAATCCGAGGTCTGCCACCCTGATGTTATGGATAATCTCTCCTGCGATGATCCTTGCCACAAGTCCAACACTGTAAAGGCTTCCTGCCATCACCCTTGTTCTGTTCCTTCAACTGAAATCCCTGTCTTTTTTCAACTGCATTTAACTTCTTATACGATGCTACATTCTCCTTATTACCTAAACGTTGGGGTCTTCCTCGCTTCTTATCCCACTTTCCTTTAGTCTTTTCATCATCTTTCCAACCATGCTTAGGTTCCGACTTACACTTAGACTACTCACAACAATGCTTCAACTTCCCATTGACTTCCTGCAATGACCGAGGCTCATCATACTCAATCAAATCTTTAAATGCTAATGGCAATCCACTAATGAATATTTGAACCTTCGTCTTCGCATCCTTAAGATATGATACATACCTCAACAACTCCATAAACTTAGTCGTATACTCTTCATCTGCCATAAACCCCATCTTCAACTCGTATAACTCCATATCCTTATTGTCATAGTATCTCTCTGACAAGTACTTCATTTTGAAAAGTCTTTTGAATTCATGTCAACTCAACTACTTTGTCTTGATACCTCTGACACACTTCACATATTCCCACCAAATGTCTGCTTTCCCTTTGAGACTGAAAATAGCTAAACTAGCCTTTATGTTCTTTGTATAATCATGCAACTTGAAGAACTTCTTCATCCCAAACAACCATGCTTTTTCATCTTCCAGTTTCTTCAACTATCCATTAAAGGTAGGAGGCTTGGCTTTCTTGAGCTCATTCGACAAGTATTACTTCTCACTCTTCCTATAAGGATGATAATGGTGATGGTCATGTTGTCTCTTTGATCCAAAACTAGAATATAACCCATACCCACTACCTCTCCTATTAGGTGTTTCCATCCATCTTCCACCTCTGACTGTGTCATATTTGTCTTACCTGTGTCCTCCATGAGACTTGCTTCCATATGTCCCAATTGTCCTTTCCTCTTGTGCATAATTGAACTGTGGTTGTCCTTGTCTCTGCAAATCTGATAAACTCTTAAGGATCACTGCATTGACCTCTGCTTGTTTTTCTTGAGCTCTGGCAAGCCTTTCATGTGACTGAATGATCATGTCATTATCTACTTTATAACTTCTATTTTCTACCTTTAAACTTCTTAAGGTATCTGCTATGTTAGGAGAGTACTCATCTCTTTGTTGCTCACTTGATCTATAAGGAGAGTCACGTGAATTGTAATCCACCATCTTTCTTGTCATCTCTGATCTTCTTCCTACAAACATACCATGTCAGATAAACCAAATATAAACATGATCAAACATACCTTAGTGAATTTCAAGGGAGGTAATCTCATCTTCACAATCAATCCGGATTAGCACAACATACATATATATATTAATTATATATATATATTATATATATATACACACACACACAATGGAATCAACATATCAATTGTCTCAACATCAACATCACAGTGACACATACCACAACAATGACTGTCACAATGCATGCATAGCTAACATATCGACAACTAACATGCATACATAACAATCACACCTAGCCCATCCAGTCCAAGCCTTTGAACCCAGGAGCTCTGATATGACCCTGTAACTACCTCACCACATATTTACCCACTTTAACCTACTCACTAGAGTAAACATGAAGATGAGAGTTACTATACGAAACCTGATTGCCAAGATGAACTAATGGAAAATCAGGTCCATATGTCCAAAATTGACTGCAATCACCCAATGACACATGATCACACTGTTATCAACCCAACTTGGCCCAACATTATTTCTTTTTAGTTTCGTCTCCTTAAATTTAACAAAACTTTCTACTTTTTATAGTTTTCTCAGATTCTAAACATCTGAGGCTATTTTTAGGGCCTAAACGACATTTTCAGGGAAATCAGAGAGACCGGAAAAGTGATAACCAATTTTTGGTCTGTTTTTTTAGCCTCCTCATGGAGATCTTTGAAACGAGGTATTATGATAGTCAAATGGAGATCGTATACCAAAGTCACCCTATGTTTTAATGGGTAGGTGGTAGGTTAGGAGTCTCAAAGGTTTAATAACAATGTCGAGGACATCATCAAGCTCGAAGACATGGGTGGGCAGCTGATCAAAGAATGTATTGAAGTCATAGATAAGGTTGTTAAAAGCATGTTTTAGGAGTTTCACTCCTATTTGTATTTGGACTCTTAAAGACAGCTAGCTGTCAAGTTGTAATTAAGTAGTTTGTTTTATGAAAAGATAGCTGTCTAAGTTAGGAGTTCGAATTCCTCTAAAGATGGATCATAGTATCCAAGGTTGTAAAACTCTATATAAAGCTTGAGAATCGAACTCCTCGGAGTTGGTAATTTCATTAGCAAAAGAAAGTTGTGTTATTGTAAGAAATTGTGGTTTTCATACCTAATACAGAGATCAGTTTGACTACTCAAGATTCACAAGGAGTTTATGTGTTTGATGTTCTTATGGCCTTGTTCAATTATTTATTTGCAGTGGTATGAGCTTGTGATACTTAGAATTCATTGGAAAATGCTTTAACTTCCTTCACATGCTTGTAAACTGTGTTGTTTCATTGTGTTATTGTTTTATTTATAAACCTAAACTCTAAGTGCCTTGACTTCCATGTTTTGTTGATCATGTTGTTTTGTTGAAGATCATCTTGACTCCATAGCCCAATAGATGTTTGCTAATCTTTGATTCAACCAGTCAACCAGTTATACATTTGTCCATTTTGTTCCTAGAGTTAGCCATCTAATCATTAATCAAAAATCTTAAACCTATTGAGAGAGTCGTCTCAGGTTGAGGAGGCTAAGCCTCAACCAAAAGATTGGTTTGAAAGAGTTACTCAGAGTCTGCTTGATCAACAGCCTATCAAGGTCATATTTTTTTATAACACAACCCACAACCATAAGGAATTATGAGCACCAACCAGAAAACAATCAATTGGGAAAAACCACAACACCGTGGCTATTCAAGAAATGACAAGGTAAGGCTATAAGCAGTGTCAATCCAGGCAATCCTCCATGCTAATGACAACACATAACCAAATAATCACATGCATCCATAAATTAGCAAGGAAAACACACATGCAACATGTTACCTACAAAGCAGTCCAACTGTAACAACTGATCCAACTGTTCCCTCACGCTTTCCAATTTTTCTTTTCCTTCTTTCTCAAAATCCAAGTGAATACTAGAGTGCTCCAAGAATGCTCCAAGTGTGCAAGAGTATGAGAGAATGAGAGAATAGAAGAGAGCTCCAAAACTGAACTAACAAAAGGTTGTGAATTGATTCTTAGAAGCCTTTTAATCATTGAGGCCTCTATTTTCCTCATTTTCCTTCAATTTCCCTCTCATGCAAATATGTGACTCTTCATCTCCTTTTTCTCCTATTTTCCTTTATTTTCATAAATAAAATGTCAACTATTGCCTCTTTGCCTTTGTCAATTTCCATAGCCATTAATTAATCACCAGTGATATCCATCACTATGCTTTTCTCAACATTCAGTTTGGAGTATGTGCCCCATGACCTTCATTTTAATTTATTTATATATGAAATCAACCAGGGGTTCTTACATTACATGTTTTTTTAAATGTTTAACTTATATATTAATTATTTTTATGATTGGGGCAATACAACCCAATATGAGAGATATGTGTGTTTCTTTCCTCCTCAACCTAGAGTTGACATAATCACTTTTAAAATAAAAATAAATATACTCTAAATAAAAAACAATGTTGATTATGTTAAAAATAGAAGTGAACATACATATTTCGTTAGTTTTTATTAAAGTATTATAAAACACAAAAAATCCCACTCTCCTTGTGTTTGTTGTTAATTTTACAACCAAGTATGGAGATGTGATGGAAATATTTTATTTTCACTCTGAGAGTTATAAATAAATAAATTATTTCAATCTCATGTTAAATAACATTTTTTTATAAACATTTAAGAGATAAAGTAATTAAATGAACATAATATTTATTTAATTATATTCATTTTATAAATATTTCAATACTTGACTTAAATAAATTGTTTGAATATTTATATTAACTAATATATTTCAATGTGAAACTTCTCAAATTTATATAAGAGAAAAATATATATTTCATATATATATTGATTATAGCAAAATATTTTAGTGTTCCAAAATAAGAAATACATAAAAGTAAAAAAATATAGTGACTTCTTAATAAGAGGGAAATGTTGAGCTTGGAGTGTGCCCTAAAACTGCTTCTACTTGGCTAAGAGCTCTTTTTCCTGGAACATAAGCAAAGAGGTTAATGGCCCAAGACCCAGATGTATCTTGCAAATCCTGCCTCTTTAGGGACCATAACAGGTAATTCTATGTGGTGTAGTTTTCCTTGAATAATTGAAATGAGTGAGTCTACATTCGCATATAGCAACGAATGATGATTGTTTTCACTACTAGCTTGACAACTGTGTTATGATAAGTATTCCAATTGTGTAAAAAGAGAGAGAGAGAGAGAGAGAGAGAGAGAGAGAGAGAGAGAGAGAGAGAGAGAACTGTGTAATTCATTCCATTCTTAATATACAATTGGTATGTAACATCTAAAAGATATTTTTTTCCAAGGAAAAAATTGAACTTTTTATTAAGGCAATAAAAAGTTACATTTTTAGATGCATTTAAGCATTCAGTGTATTGTATGTCCAATAGGTAAAAGTAGAGTAGTTCTTCTGGGCTAAAAGTAAAAACTTGTACTATCCAACCCAATAAAGCAAGAAAGAGTTGATGATTGTTCTTGGCCTCCTCTTTTTTGAGGAAAACAACCCAAACATGAACAAGCAATTTATACAAAATTATGCAAACAAAGTTTTTTTAGTAGTTTTAACCCCTGTGTATACATGGTAGAATCCAAAACAAAACAAAAAAGAAACTGAAACTTGTTCAGAGCAGTAACAACATTTTTATCATGGGAAAAAAGGTTGTTGATCCGACACATAGAACATGTCCTTGTCAGTTTCTGTTATGCGCCAGATACCCATAGCTTGTTATAGACCCTCCTTAGATAGGATGTTTGCATATGAGTTATGTTCCCTGTAAATATGATAGACAATGATAAACTAAAAATGAGTTTTAAAAGTAAAACTTCTTCTAATAATGGAATCAACATGTAGTTTTGACATATGTGCTCTCCATTAAACCATTTTACAACATTCTGTGAGTCTCCAAAAATATGGACCAATCCCATCCCCATATGAATAACCTAACAAAGTAACAATTGTAAGGGTTGCAGTTCAGTGTAATTATTTGATCCTGAGCCAAGGCCCACTGATGCTTTTAAGCTTTTTTTATTGTTGATGTGAATGGAAAAACCTGCCCCACAAATGTTCTATGGATCAAACACAAGTCAAAATAAGCCCATGATATGTCTCCCCTGATTTGTTCTTCTCTTACTTTCCTAATACTCTTTACAGTATTTGGCAATGGGATAAGGCCATAAATTGAGGCACATTCTACAACAATGGGTACATGAGCGAGAGCCTAATCCTTGAAAATACTCCTATTCTAAGCCAAATAGATACCCCAAGAGATTATTAAAGGAATATTTTTCATATTTTCCTCCTCAGTCTCATCCCACCATCTTTGCTAGACTTCTTTCCCAATAGCCTCAATGTTTCTTCCCATGTACTTTTATTGAACAAACACTTTAAGAATAGGTGTTGTACTGATTCCTCCTTTCTTTTGCGAAGGGTGCACCACTATGGACCCATCTTATTTCTTTTCAGGATATTATCCCATGTTGGGACTTTATTCCTTCCTTAAGATACACCTATATATATATATATATATCTTGCTTTTGTAAGACTTTTTAATTTCCATAGGGATTTGAACCACCACTCTGGTACACCCCACTCCCTTCTTGTCATTGGGTGACTATACATAAACTTTGGGGAATATTTTCCAGTCGGGGCATGTACCCATCTCAGCAAATTTGGTCGGTCCCTTAGTGAGACATTTGTTCTCTGAAGTTTTATAATGAAGTTCTGCCATTCCTCTATCCATTAGGGCTCCATTTGTTTTCCATGCTTGTTGTCATATCGTCGACTAACCTTCCTTCTCAATTTGGTTTTAGAAAATAAATCCTTGTGTGTGTAAATGAGTTATGACCTCTCTTGATAAGGCATATCCCTCATTCCATCCTACCCAAGGGTCCATGCCTAGTCTGATCTTCTCTCCATTCCCAACGTGTCAGGCTAACCCTTATTTAATGATCCTAAACGATTCCAGAGTTGCCTTCCAAACAACGGAGGCTTGTGGATACCTCTTAGTAGGGTTTCTCAACCATTCATCCATGGGAGTCAGATAAATGTATTTTCTTTTGATGACAGTCGTCCACAGGTTCTCCATTGATATAAGCCTCCATCCCAGTTTGTTGCAAGTGATGATAAAAAGGTTGTAAGATCTTTTAAGCCCTACCCTCCCCCATCCCTTTGATCTAGCTACTTTCTCCCAAACCACCCATGGCAATACTAAATCCTCCTTTGATCTGACCCACAGAAACCTGTTGCATAATTTCCTTATCCGTGAGAGAATTCCTTTGGGAATCCATGTTAATGCAATCCAGTAAACTGGTATGCCCATAAGAACCGACTTAAACAATACCAACCTTCCCGCTCTCGACAACCATTTATAACTCTAGTGTTTTACCCGATTTTCAATTTTTTCCACGAGCCAGTACTAGTGTTGTTTCTTGTAGGTATCTAGCTTAAGGTGGAACCCCAGGTGTTGGCTTGTTGGGGCTTGACCCAGGTTCAGAAGTGTTTTGACTAGAGAAATCCCGAAACTACTGGCCCTTTCGACAACAGTCTGCGGTGCGCGGACTGAGCTCTCACCCGAGGTAGTATGGGAGGGTGATGGAACTAGGTTTCTGCACCCTAGGGACATCTTGATGAAGTCTAGGAAGTTTGTGAACCGAACCCGCATGCCTACACTACTCCGCGCAGCCGTCTGTCTTTCGCAGCTTGTGCAACTGCATCCGCACAACTCTATAAAGAGCGCGAAGAGGTGCTGTCTAGATCCTTTATCCTTACTATGCTATTATTATAGATACTAACTTAATTGTGTATACCCAATATTCTCATTAATCATTCAACATTCATAGAAAGTGCCCGCAATCATAAAACTGTAAAGAGATGCATAAACATAACAGAAGCATAAACACACAGTATTTCAAAATCAACTTATCTTTTATTAATCCTATGTTCAGATCCAATCCCAACTCTGCCCTGCACACTCAACTGCAGGGGTTTGCGCACATAGCTGCGGACTCTACCAGGCCTCTGTGTACACAGCTGCAGAGCCTCTTCCTACTACTACAACCCAAGACTTGAACTTACAGACTCAGAGCGAATTCATCATCCAAGAACATCATATGACTTAAGACCAAAAACTGACTTTACACTTAGAGCCTCGCTCTATTTATACAATCCCATGGTCCGCGGACCATGGGTAGGCCGACACACTCTACATTAAATTACATTATCTTAGGGTGGACAACCCTAGACTCTCGCGCTCCGTGCCCACATTTCGCAGGGTCTTTACATTACACTTGACCAAAATCTGGGCTTCAAGCCCCAAAAACATACTATGGGGGGATCCGCTGCCCAATAGGCCCCCAACACAATCATCGTGACTTGTCCCCGAGTCACTCTGCTAGTGTGGCAATCTTTGCGCGAAGTCCATCCAATTGTGCTTGCATTGCGCAAAGATCCGTAGCGCACTACTTTGCCATCCGCTGGATCCATTCTACTCGCTCGGTCGAATTCTCAATATCAGGGTCAAATCCCTATCTCAGGTCATGCATCGCTTTCGTTTGCACGATTTTACCTTTGATGTTGGTCGTGATGAGGAAGGCCTCATCCATCCAAGGCTGGATGCATCCTTTAGTACTGCCTCTTTTTAGCGCGCTACATCCACTTTCTCCTTCAATGCCTTTGCTTGTTGTAACCTCGTGAGGCGTTGAGTTAGGACCACTGTTTGCGTCGTCCCACACACACTGTCATATTGCATTTGAAGCTCCCGCGCCTCTGTTTCCAACCGCTATATGGTGGGATCCTCCTGTAAGGTTATGAGGACCCTGAAGGATTCTTCCAACAACGTGGTGTAGCTCTGAACTGCCTGTTCAATTTCTTCCAACCCTTTTCGGATATCACCGACACGCTGATCTCGAACTTCTAGGGGCGTGGAGGGTTGTACCTTTAACCATAGTTCAACAATTTGCAGGTTGAGGTCCAGCTAGATCCTCGTAGCTTTCTCCTTCGCCTCGCAGAATCCACTGGCCAATTTGTGGATCCGTATTCCTACTGGTAGATCTGTCGCAATTTCCAGTTCTGGGACGCAACGACATGCTTCCTATACAATCTACTCCAACTGCTGGTTCTGAGCCACTGGTTCATCATGTTGTAGGCTAAGTTGTTCGATGTTGATTCATTGTTAACTTAGAATTTGCACTACGCGTCCCTCTCTAGCAAAAAGTTTTGTCTTCGCTCCATCCTGTAACTGGTATAAAATCTCCAGCGGAAGGGCAGGCAAGTTTAGGTCGAGTCCCTTGATCCGCCCTACTGTAGCTCTATCCTCCATGTTGTCCGTTGTCAGTGCTCCTTCCGGTAGCGTGACGGTATTGGCCATTTTGGCCCACAACAACTGCTCTATTGCCGATGCTCCCGTGGCACTATAGACAGCTACCATTCCTTCTTATGGGAGTCACACTTGAAGTCCCTGCAGTTGTGCCCTGAGTGCCCCAAACTCATTCTGTTGCTCCATCATTGCTTCTTGGAGTGCCTCCCTGGTGACCTCACGAACTGTGTTGCCGATGTCGTATAGATCACCCCCTATCAATGTAATAGGCTCCCCATCCAATTTGGAAGCCTTGGTCTTCTTCCATGGCCCTGTTCATTCCATCCTACGCGGTCATTTCACTTGTGTAGTGGTGGTGCTTGGGTCCGAGCCTTCCACCGTATCATCTATCCCATGTCCTGTGGTCAGGTCTGGGCATCTTTCCTCTTGCATCATGGTGGCCCCTGTTGCTGCTGTTTTTTCGGCAGCCTTCGCTACCTCGTGGGAAGCCCTGACCTCCTCGGCGAGCTGCTCGTTTCGCTTCTATTGTGCCAGTAGCTTGGCAGCGTCCTTCTGTCTTTGTATTGCTACCTCATTACGCGCTGCCAGATCTAGGTCGTGTCATTCAGGTGGCCATGAGTTGAGGACCGCGAACACTGCGTCATCGATTGCGATGAACGAGATTTTGGTTCAGTTCTGCTCCAGGTCCTTCCGTGCCTTGATATACACATTGTGCATATCTGTCTTAAAGTCTACAAAACTTCACAGACTGTCGTATACCATGAGGGATAGACATGACCATTTGTGGATCCACATCTGTACGCTCACCTCCATGATTATCCAGAAGATCTTAATCTCGTGGATGCACATGGCTTGCCTTGTCACCCAGAGCCACGTGTACTTCGCTGCCTCTAGCAAGTCCTGGTCCAGGGGAGGAAACCGACTGTTATCCGGCAATTCCTCGGCAACTAACAAGATGGATAAGAGCAACCATGCGTAGTGGAAGGTCTTACCCTACTCCTAAGCCTCATTGTAGTTCGTCAGGAACTCCTCGCAAAGGAACTGCGCCCAATTGAACTGTACCCCCTCGACGCATTTCTCGACCAACGCGATGACCATTGCTGCTACCTCGTTGTCGTGGCATTTTCTCATCACTTTTCTTGCCAGCAGCTGAGTGGCTACGCACACCCCTTTGTATTGAATGCTAGTAATCACATAGCCCCTTTTCATCTTCTCTAACTTCTATTTCTTCTTCATGGCTTCTGCGAGCGCCAAGTCTCCGCTTTGGCCAGCTATTTCCGTGGGGTCCCTTCCTGTGCAGGGAAGGTTTGAAATCCTATGAATCAGCTCCGCCGTAATGGGAATCGACTTCCTCCAGCCAAAAGTACCCCTCATGCACTAGGCAAAGCAGTTTCCTGATGACGAATATCGTGATTGGTGCCCGGTGAAAGTGCGGAATCCATAGTAGGTGGAGTAGCCCGGCCTCCTCCACCCCGCGCAGCAATTTTCGTGGATGCAGCGCTGTAACTACCCCCTCCTTGCTTTGTTTCATAAGTTGGATAGTCTCCATATGTGGGAACTTTTCGCTGTCTGCGAGGTCCCAATATTCAAATTTCATCATGGGTATGCGGGCCAGGGTTGAACCCTCAAATAGAATTCCATTTGGGAGGAGTGGGGTTTCGAGTGCATTCTTAATGGTGTCCACATCCTTGGGTACTTTTGTCTTCCCTTTCGGTGGGGGGACATATTTGGGCAGTTTTGCTGCAGCGCCCACTGGCTGAATGTCCTCTACCACTTCTTCATCTGGTTCAATCTCTTTTACAAAGGCCTGAAGATCCTCATCATCATCTGTCTCAATATTAACCATCTTGCCCTTATCTTCCATAGACAGTTTACCGGACCGCAGATTTCGCGGAGACATACGGACCGGTCCTGCTGCCAGTGGATCCTTTTTGGGCCTCTGTGTCTGGGGCGATTTAGGGATTTCCGATGCATCCCCTACAGGCAGCGTAGAGCTCTACGCAACTCCCTTGGTTGTTGACATTATTCTAATCAGGGAATCTTGTGTCTCCTTCGGCAATGTTTCAAACCACGGACTTGCTCTCACAACCTCCAACTCCATAACAGGTCATTCCTCCTCTATCTTAAACCTCCAAATTCATCAGGTTCATACCAACTTGATAGCGCAACAACTAAATTCTCAAAATGCCAAGGGTTGTTCGATGGAGAGCCACCTATGATTTATAGGCCCTTTTGAATTCAAATTCGACTGTTCCCCCCATAGTCGGCTTATTAATGCGAGAATGGTGGCATATAGTCCCAAATCTAGTTCTGACTTTGTGCCTTAATTGCCCGTCGTCCGCTCCTTGTTGCCTTAAATTGGACATCTTTTCATGAACAGTGACACCAATGGTCATTTTCTAGACTAGCCGCGTGGCAACGCAGCTCCTTGTGCGCGAATGCGACCCATGCATCATATTGATCCTGCGCGCAACTCCCATACAGACTCTTTTATAGTCCCGCGCTCTCTTTCAACTGCTTGGAGCGTTGAGACTGTGCTTCCTCCAGATAGTCTGGTGGTCGCACTACTGGTGTAAGGCTTCAAGTCACCTTCCAACCTGGTCCACGGGCCTTCCCTAGTTACCCTTGTGCCAGTCAGCGCCTCACGTTATTCCTTATGCGGTGCGCTTCCCTGGTTACTTTGTCTGATATAGTGCGGTAGCATCCATGGTAGTATAGCAAGGAATTATTGGCGACATTTTTCTAGTGCGGTGGTACGGTTGCCCATACATTGCCCTATCCTTCTATTGAAGCGTAATGCTTGCACGATTTTGGTTTCCAGTTTTCTAATATCCGCATCCATTAATATGTTTTTCTGCTTCATTCGTACTCGATCTTCTTCGAGTTCGCAAAGATCAAAGTTCCCTCGCCGAATGGCTTCTTGAATGTGCATATGTTCGTCCTGGAAAAGCTGCATAATCTCTTCGCTCTGGTCCTCGCTATTGTCCCAATTATGGGAGTTATTGCGTGAGGATTCTTTCCTAAAGCTACCGCCTCGACTCTGCTCATCATCTTCGGAATCATTCCCGCGCTTAGGTTCTTGTGCATGGCCCCACAGGCCCATCGAACCGTTGGCATGCACAGGTCCCAATCAGTTCGTTCCGCCTGGTAAAATTTGTTCATGATTCCACACAGCTTTGTGAATGCTCCGATGTGGAATTGTGCGTCGCTTTTCCTACTGCTGCGTCAGGTTCTAATTATCGATCCTTAGTGTGGAATGTGCTTACGCAACACACGTCTGCACCCATCAACATAGGTGGGTGCACAAACTGCTTCATCCTAGCTACCTGGCTCTAGTTCGACGCTGGGGACTTCCAAACCGTAAGCGCATTCGTCTTCTCCATTCACGCCAATTTCCAATAATATTCTGATGTGTACTCCACCATCACGCAAGTGTTGCATGCAACGCCCATTCGAGTGCATCATACTGTTGTTGTTCCGATACCGCGCTTTCAAATTTGTCCAGGAATTCATCCACGGTTGTTACTCCATCATATGTTGGCAGTTCCCTTCCCTCAGTTGTCACGCAGCGCCGGGATTCAATCATCATGTTACAATTCAAAGTTATTACTCCGTGCAACTAGTTCTGCCAACGTTCTTCTTCTTCATCTGAATCTGAAGTACAGGAACTGTCCTGCTCCCATGAGATTCTCCCATCTGCAGTCGGGTTCACCCAATCCTGGTCTTGCGCCGTTATCTGGTAAATACAATCTAGCTCATCGTCGCTTTTGTTGTTGCGCACTGGTTCGATGTAGCGTGCTCCTTCGGCTGGGTCTAGTGGAACTACTACGCGTAGGGACTTTTTCTCGAATATCATCTTCCACTTCTTCAGGTTGATGACTCCGTTCATGTCAGTGGCCCAATCTATTCCTAGCAACGTGGGATAAGGATTGTTGTCATCAACCATCTCTATTACTTCAAAGTCCGTCTGCATGTTAGTGCCTTCGATATCAACTGTTACCCCTTGCAACATCCCCATGGGCAAAATCTTCTGTTGGTTCGCCATTCGTAATTGAATAGGGGAGCACTATAACGCAGGCCTACCCATGCATTCCCATGTCTGCTTTGGTAACACATTCATGTCTGAACCCAGGTCTAGGATTACCTTATCCATTTCATATTTGCCAATCTGCGTCGTCAATCTCATTTCCCTCCCAGTGCATAATGCATGCTTCCCCAATTTCCGGACTACATGTGGCTCCCCTGACCCCACGCACCAGGTGATCAACTCCTGTAGTCCCTTAAATACCTTATTGTCGTGTAGCAGTTTCATGCACGTCTCCAAAAAGGTAGTAAGCATAGAAGGATCCATTCCTGGCTCTAGTTGATCCTTACTACCTGAAGTGTAGGCCTCCACGAAGCTCTTCTTAGCTTCCATAAATGTCTCCTTTGCACGTTGCAAGTCAAACTCAGGTTCCTTTGTAGGAGCCTTGCGAACCCATGTATCTTCCTCAGGTTGCTTCCCCTTATCTTCCCCTGTGGTTGCGTTACTTCTAAGCATCATGTTCACGTTGGGGTCTTCTTCATGGGGTTCAGATCTCATCATTTGGATATTCTGAGCCGCAGGAGGTTGGAGTACTCCTTTGTCGCGGATCTGTGTGATCAACGTAGGACAATCCACTGGTCCATGATCAAACTAAGCACAGTACGAACAATATATTCTCGTTGGGTTGGTACACTTGCTAGTGTAGTGCCCTGGTCCTTCGTAACTGTAACATATTAACCGTCTGCGACCCCTTCCTAGCCCCATTCCTCCTCGTCCTCAACCTCAGCCCTGAAATTCAGCGCAAGCCATCCCCCTGGTTGGGTCGAGGCCTCGCATTTTTGTCTGCATTTTATAGGCTGGGGTCCATTCCATCATCAACTCGTCGCTGCGACAAGTACGCTTGTCGTGGCCCACCAATCTACAAAAATTACAAAATAGTTGTTGGGGAGTCTGTGTATACTTCTGCAACAAATGACAGTTATCTGTTGTGTGCTTTCCTCCTATCTGACAGATTGCGCACCATAGCGCGGGTGCCGCACTTGGCCCTGACTGTGCCTCTGGTCTCAATGGCATTGGTCCCCCTCCTACCAAGTAGTTCGCGAATACTGGACGATGGGTTTTGTCATGGCCATGGCCTTTGCATTTTATGCACCACACTTCTTTGCGTGCCTCTAGCCGTGGCGCCCTATCCTGCTTCAAACTCTGCATCTCCAAGCATAGATTCTATAGTTGCACATGGATTTGTTGGACTCCTAACCCTGGATCCTGTATCAGTGTTTCATGCAACCTCGTCGCCATTTCCAACGCTTCGGCCTCGGTTGAAAGCATATGCTATGACAACGTCATTCTCAGGTGTGGTGTCAAAGACACCACAAACCATGCGCAGTGTTGTGCATCCGTTAGCATCATATTATCCTCACGGATCATACTCTTCAGCCTTTGATCCAGATCCCAGGTGGTATCACCTGGAAGCATCGCAATTTCTTTAAATCTGATGATTGACTGCCTCTCTGATTTCAGCCGGCTAAATTCTCTGTTCAGCGCATTATAGATCTTTATTATTCCTACATTTGGGTGATCGTTGGAATGCTTGATATACCATGTCAACACACGATCCTGCAGTGCGCTCACCAATGTAGCCTTCTTAATGTTGTCATTTGTGACCCCTTGTGCTTCCCACACTGGTCTTACCACGAACCAAAACTGATCCAGATCCTCATGCCCTAGGCCTCTAAATACGGGTAGCTTGATCGCGCTCGTCATGCTGAATTGTGGGTTTGGTGGAGGTGGGGTGGGTGAAGATGGAGGTGACGCAGGTGAAGCAGGTGGTGGCGTAAGTAGAGGAGGTAACTACGGAATGTGTTGCCTTATCAAACTGACCGCACTTCTCGTAGAGACCCAAGCGAGCTCTTCCTCGCTCTATCGCGAAGGTGAAATCAAGGGATTGTTTCCTAATTCCCCGCTACCTTTGTAGATCCTTCTGCTCTGCGTCGTTCCAAACATTAATGTATTTGCATCACTCGTTTTTCACATAACAACATCTTAATCTAGGTATTCAAGGATTTAAAGTACCTACCTCACAGTCCCTTGAGAAAATGTCGCTCTGCTTCGCTGTAGCTCACGGTCGTGTCTATCACAAACTCAGTGATAAATC
Organism: Pinus taeda; assembly: GCA_000404065.3. Taxonomy (NCBI): domain Eukaryota; kingdom Viridiplantae; phylum Streptophyta; class Pinopsida; order Pinales; family Pinaceae; genus Pinus; species Pinus taeda. The sequence goes on from APFE030112589.1 coordinate 37,410, forward strand.
CCCCTATTATCTGATCGATCCAATGGTCCACAGCTCGCGCGATCTTATCTTCTGATGCCTCTAGTCTGCGCACTAACTTTGGAGTCCACACTATCGGTTTATTGAGCTTATACTGTCCCTGGTTGTCAGCTAACCTCACAATCCACTCATATAGTTTAGAAGGGAAGGACGCGAAGAAGAACTAGTGGATTTTCATACATCTGTAGCGATCTAGCCACCTCTTCTCGGATATCTACGGAGTTCTGTTTTCCTGTGTCACGAACTCGTGAATCTTCTTGTCCAACCACTCTTCAATTTCCTCCTTTGTGGAGTTCAAATGGCACGACATCAGACATCCCTTAGGCAGATCTTGGTCTCGGTACGGAACCATTTGTTGGCTTGTTGGGGCCTGACCCAGGTTCAGAAGTGTTTTAGCCAGACAAATCTCGAAACTACTGGCCCTTTTGGCAACAGTCTGTGGTGCGCGAACTGAGGTCTCACCCGAGGTAGTATGGGAGGGTGTTGGAACCAGGTTTCCACACCCTAGGGACATCTTGATGAAGTCTAGGAAGTTCGTGAAACGAACCCGCGCGCCTGCGCCGCTCCATGCAGCCGTCTGTCCTTCGCAGCATGTGTGACTACATCCACGCAGCTCTGTAACGAGCGCGAAGAGGTGTTGTCTAGATCCTTTATCCTTACTGTGATATTATTATAGATCTTAACTTAATTGCATATACCCAATATTCTCATTAATCATTCAACATTCATAGCAAGTATGCGCAATCATAAAACTATAAAGAGATGCATAAACATAACAAAATCATAAACACACAGTATTTCAAAATCAACTTATCTTTTATTAATCCTCTGTTCAGATACAATCCCAACTCCGCCCTGCACACTCAACTGCAGGGTTCCACGCACACAACTGCAAACTCTACCAGGCATCTATGCACACAGCTGCAGACCCTCTTCCTATTACTACAACCCAAGACTCAAACTTACAGACTCAGAGAGAATTCATCATCCAAGAACATCATATGACTTAAGACCAAAAACTGACTTTACACTTAGAGCCTCGCTCTATTTATACAATCCCATGGTCCGCAGACCATGGGTAGGCCGACACACTCTACATTAAATTACGTTATCTTAGAGCGCACAACCCTAGACTCTCGCGTTCCGTACCCGCATTTTGCAAGGTATTTACATTACACTTGACCAAAATCCAGGCTTCAAGACCCAAAAACATACTATGGGGGGATCTGCTGCCCAACACCGGGTATTTGATGTTGTCCTTCATCATCTTTGTTTCAAATGGGAGAGCCACAATAATCCTCATAATTTCATACCTTGAGCACCCCTCTAGAATCAAAGATGATTTTTGAGCATTGATACCCATACCTATAGCTACTAGGAACACATCGAGGATCAATTTAATCTACTGAATATCACTCCTACTTCCATCACTGAAAAGGAGAATATCATCGACAAACAATATATGAGTGGTATGTAGGTTTACAACTACTTCAATACCTTTTATATCTCATCGTCTCCTTGCCTCGAGGATCATTTGACAAAGGCCCTCTGCTACTAATAGAAATAGGAGGGGATATAAAGTGCATCGATGTTTGAGTCCTCTTTGGCTATTGAAGAAAGATGTGGCTACTCTGTTGATCAGGACAACAAAACTAACATTTCAAATACATCCCATTACCCAATTTATAAATCCAATGCTAAAGCCGAGATGGGTCATTAGCATCCTAATGTAAAGCCAACTAATTATGTCATATGCTTTGGAAAGATCGATTTTTGTGATCACACCTTTTTTCCGACTCCTCTTGATATTGTGCAACGTCTCTTGTGCAACCCCTATAACTCCATGGATCTGTCTGCCATCTAGAAATCCAAATTGCTCCTTGGATATGTTCCTTGAGAGGATAGGCTTCAGGCAAACTGCAATGACTTTTTCTATAATTTTATACATGCAGTTGCATAAAGAGATAGGCCTAAACTCCTCAAAGGACGAGGGGTCCTCCAATTTAGGGATTAAAGCCAAGAAAGTGGAATTGAAATATTCATATACCGATCCTTTGTCCCGAGATTCCTCAACCACCCCAGTGAGTTCATCCCCTATAATATCAAAGAAATGCTGGAAGAATTCCACTGTCCACACATCTGGTCTCAGGCTCTTGTCCCTCTGCATTGACTTTAAAATCCCTTCTACCTCCCCTCTTAACACCAAGACCATAAGGAGATCACTTTCCTCCTCCACAACATAGCTAGGGAAGATTAGATCACCTCGTTTATTGATACCTCTTCTGGGGCTTTGAAGAGATTTTTGAAGTGGTTTCTTCCCATTGAGGCTAGGTCAGCAAAGGATTTTGCAATACCTCCTTCCTCTATTTTTAATCTCCATATTGTATTTGAATTTTTCCTCCCTTTTACATAGTTATGAAAGAATTTTGAATTTTCGTCCCCTGTTGCCAACCATATTGCTCTACTTTTTAGCCTCCATTGTTCTTCTCTATCATTTAGGATTTTCCTTCATTCTATCTCGAGTTGTTTGATCCTTTCCCTCTTCTCGATTGTCTCATAACCATCCACTTCTGGGCTCTCCAATTGATCTAACTCCTCCCCTAGAATAGGAAGGTGGTTCGAGACTCCTCCTTCCCCCACCGAGTGTCTAAATTAAGGGATTATGGATGCCAAGTCCTATTTTAGAAGAAAACGATCCAGCCTATTGGCTACCCTTGCCTCCCTACTCTCCTGTTCCTCCAAGTCGGTCTAGATTTTATCGGGTTTATATCTAAGAGCTTTCCAGAGTGAATCTTGTTCATGAAGCAATCTGCTAGAGAATAAACTTGAGCTGTTGGACCCCATGTTTCTGATAGGCCCAAGAAGAAGTTCAGATCCCCCCCCCCCTCCCCCCCACCCTACCACAAGTTTGGGTTATTCATAGCTAATTTGAGAAATATTATTCCAGGAATGACACATTGTCCTGACAAGGCCCATAAATATCCAAAGAATAATTTGAGCATAACTCCTGGGAGTAGACATTAGCTCCCAATACCAGCTTTGTTCCCCATGAATTTAATAACTTCAGGATCCCTCTTTGACTCCCACAGCCAATCCCCCAGATCCTCCTTTGGCATCCATAGTCATGAATGTCCAACGTGAAAGCCTTTTATTCATTGCCAATTTGATCTCCTCTCCTAATCCAAGGGTTTCTTGAAGCATTATAACATTAGGATAGTAACATTTAAACAAAATCTTTAGTGCTAGTTTTTTAGAGGAACTAGCAAAACCTCGGCAATTAAAAGACAACACAATCTTTAGGACACTCGGGATGGGGGCTTGCGCTACTCTAAGCACCCCTATTAGTGATAATTGTTTCTTGTCTGTTATATCAATTTTTTCTCTTTGTTAAGCCTTTGAAATGTTGAACTTCCTTCCTCTAGTCTTTTAAGGTCCAACTGAAATCGGATGAACTCCCAATCCTCCAATAACTCTTAGAGGAATGACCTTCTTCTCCCGAGGCTGAAGGTTATAATGAGATTTCTCTTTAGTTTTTTCTAAAGAAAAAGGGAGCCCAAGGCTATAGGCCAGGGGATGGTTTAGATGAATCTCAGGTATGGAGGTAATGATACTGTCGAGGGTATCAAACACAGACTTAACATGCAAATTTTTCGAATGAGGAGGCCTGGAAGGACTAGACCTCATGATTGAATTGAGCAGAGACATAAAGGATTTATCAATAGAAGGGATGGGATCAAGAACAATATCCACCAACTGTGGCGCAGATATAACTTCTGCACTCTCCACTGGCTCTGCCCAACTTGTCTCCCCAGGTTGCTCCTACTCCTGATCTGCCACTTCCTTTGCACTTCCTTAGTTCCTTCAGATTCCATCTACCCTTGATTTCCTTCCTCCCTATTCCCCCATTCCTCTGCTTGTCTATTTTCCTCCTCTTCTCTCTGAGGCTGATCTGCAATGCATATTTCTCCTATATGCCTTCTTCTCCTTCTGAACCCCAGTGGGAAATCTCTAGCAAGATGCCCATAATTGTGGCATCTGTGACAGTGGAAAGGAAGTTGTTGATAATCTATTGTTGGGCGTGGAATCCCCCCTAAGGCATGTTTTGGGGCTTAAAGCCCAAGTTTTGACCAAATCCATTGTAAAGACTCCGCGATTTGTGGGATCAGAGCGCTAAGTCATAATAGAGTCATAGGGTTGTCCACCCTTGTTTTTGTAATGTAATGTCGGTTTGAAAGATATACCCATGGTTCGCAGACTATGGGATTGTATAAATAGAACGAGGCTCTAAGTGTAGAAAAGAAGGGAAGAAGAATAGAGTCGAAACATGATGAGTCTAAGAAAGTAATTGAGTCGAAGTGTAAGTTGTGTCTTTGGGTCGTAGAGTAGGAGAAGGCTCTGCAGCTGAGTGCGCAGACCCCTGCAGTTGAGTGCGCAGGGCAGATCGAGTCTGTAACCATGGGAAGAATTAATAAAAGAGAAGTTATATCTTATTTATGTGTATCTTCTCCTGTCTTATGTATCATTGGGTATGAATTGCAAGTTTACTATTTATTTGTTGCATGAACTCGTATGAATGTGTTGTATAAATAAATATAACATAAGGCATCCATTTACGTGGAGATAACTAACTAGTGTAAGAAGATAAGTAAGATCTCGGGTATGATTTAGGGAAATAGTGCAGATAGTTGCTCCAGCAGTGCAGAAGCCCCATAGCCCTTGGTTGGGGTTGCACGAAGGCAAGTATATCAGGGCGCGAGGGATAGGGAAGTGCACGAAGAAACCTGTGTGAAGGGAGTAACAATTGGACCTAATCAAACCCCTTAGACATCTCAAGGGTGCGGAAACCTGGTTCCAGCACCCCCCATACTACTTCAGGTGAGACCTCAGTCCGTGCTCCGTTGATTGTTGCCAAAAGGGCCAGTGGTACAGGGATTTGTTTGCCTAATTAACTTCAAACCTGGGTCAGGCCCCAACAAGCAAACAAATGGTTCCGTTGCCAGGACCAGGATCTACATAGAGATGTTTGATGTCATATCACTGGAATCCAACTAGGAAAGGAATTAAAAATTGGTTGGATAGGAAGATTCACGAGTTCACGGTGCAGGAAAACAGGAATCCGCGACTATCAAAAGAAGAGTGGTTAGAGTGCTACTTGTACACAGAGATCCACAAAATTTTCTTCGTATCTTTCCCTACTGAGCTATACGAGTGGATCGCGAAGCTAGCAGATAGCCAAGCTAGGTGCAAGCTCGATAGACAATAATATCGCACACACTGTTGATCACTGGCTCAATCGAATTATAGGAGGATTCATCACTGAGTTTGCGGTAGATACTTCAGTCAGCTATAGTGAGGCAGAGTGACACTTCCTCAAAGGGCTGCGAGGTAATTACGTTAAGTCTTTGAACACTTGGATTAAAATGCTACTATGTGAAAAGTGGGTTATGCGAATAAATTGATGTTTGGGGCCACGCAGAGTGGGAGAATTTACAGAAACGAAAGTAGTGCAGAACTAGAAACTAGCCCCTTGATTTCACCTCCGCGAGGGGATGAGGAAGAGCTCATGAAGGTCTCCCCAAGAAGTGCGATTAATTTAATAAGGTAGAGGATTCCAAGCATACCACCCCCACCCACACCACCACCAGTTTCACCGTCTTCACCCCCATCTTTGACCATACCACCTCCGCCACCACCGCGAGTCAATATGGTAAGCACGATAAAGCTGCCAGTGTTCAAGGGAGTAGGAAATGAAGATCCAGACTAGTTTTGGTTTGTGATAAAAGTTGTATGGGAAGCACAGGGAGTTACAGATGACAATATAAAGAAGGCAACATTGGTCAGCACTCTGCAGGATCGCGCGCTAACCTAGTACATTAAGCATTCCAATGACAATCCGAATGCAGGGATCAAGGATATCCAAACTACGCTAAACAAATAATTTAGCCGGCCGAAGTCAGAGGCGCAGTCGATCATTGGGATCAAGGAAATCACAATGCTATCAGGTAAGACCCCTTGGGAGTTATCGGATACTGAAGTGTCAATTCGCGAAGCTAACATGATGTTGACGGATGGACAACACCGCGAATGGTTTGTAGCATCGTTAACATTGCATCTAAGGAACACGTTGTCACAACAGAGGCTAACAACTCAAGTCGAGGCCTGGGAGATCGTGATGAGACTACACGAGACCCTGATACCAAATCCCAACCTGGGAGTTCAGCAGATTCACGCGCAGTTGAAAAACTTGTGCCTTGAGATGAAGAGTCTGAAACAAGACAAGATAGCTCACCTAGAAGTGCACAACGAGGTATGGTGCGTAAAGTCCAAGGGTCAAGGACATGACAAGGACCACTGCCCAATGTTCGCGAACGACCTCACGAGAGGAGGACCAATGCCATTGGCCCTTTCAGTTTCAAGAGTTGTGACAAACTCTGGATTTAGGACAATAGAACCAACATCACTTACAGATTTTGTTTCAAACAGTGACAGACCAAATTGTTCATCAAACTCAAGCTCGTCAAGATACTCAAAGACCACAGGACATGAATGAGATTTGAACACGGGAACTACAAAACTTTCTTGACGAAGGATTCTCGGAATAAGATTTGGATTTTCGTATACAGGAGGGGGATCTGGATCTGGATCTGCTCTGGTATATCTTCTGGAAGCCAGTGTGCTATTATTTCCAAGAAATAAAATGGACATTAGCAAATTTTTCAACCTATCAAATCCTAAACTTATCATCCAAAGCTTAGAATTATCAGATGTACTGGGGCATATTGTAGGTTAGATATTTTGTTTATAAGACTAGACCGGAGATTGACTGAAGTAGCTTTTATCTACTTGCGCTAATGCAAAGCAAAAGCGTTTCGAAGGCTACCTGGCTAATATTCAGACTCCGTCTGTAGTTTATAAAATGAAGAACACTAACAAACAAACAATTTCTTCCCTAGTACAGTCGCCACTATGTTAGTGCCTAAATCTACCTTAGGCTGAGAAAGGTAGAATCTAGGGCCAACATCAAACCACGCTTAACCTGGTAGCTAGCCCTACCAGGTCGGGAGAGGGCTCTCTCCTGTCAATCTCAGTGAAAATATGATCACTAAGGGCTTGAGATGACTGATATAACTACTAATTTTAGGCTAGGTATGTGTGTGAAGGGTTTGATTGAATAAAATGATGTTTTTGTTGGTTCTAATGGAAAGGCAGATCTTGGGTGCAGGGAATGAGGCTCAGTCTTGCAGAGATCTCAATGGGGCAAGGTAGGCAACTGGTTTTGGCACTTCAAATCGAATGTGATGGAGGGATTAGACAGGTGAGGAGCTGAAGAGGGCAATAAAAGCCATGGATCCTCTTCAAACAGTTGAAAACATCAAGGAACTAAAGCAAACCTTAAGTAGAGCATTGCAATTTCAATGGGTTCTACTTTCACTCTTGTTTGATTTAGCTGAGAAGAAATAAGAGGGATAATGACATACATAACACATAAGTAAATTTGAAAATACATAAAAAAATCATTGTACCAAAACAAAATGCCACAGGGATCCCAAAGAGTGCTGCAAACCCTGGTCTCAATTCCTTAGCCAAAATGCCGATATGAGTGTACGATGAAGCTCCTTTCTTTCTCAAAAGTCCAACCCTGCTAATGACTGAAAAACCACATAATATAGACAAACCATAGCTCATCCTAGCCTCTAGGGGTCGAGCTCACATTTTTAGGAGCTGTTCCAACTAATTCTAAACTGAGAACTAGAAATTACGCAGTGGAACAACATGCCTCTAGAAACAAGGGAACTGATTCATTCAATTTCAAACAACTTTTTCATAGATGAATCTACCTCCATAAGTGAAAATTTGACATATTTACATCATGATCCATCCATTTACATTACATCATAATTTTTATAGTAAGAAGAAGAAAAAGTCAAACTGGTAAAAGCTAGGCGAAAAACAGAGTATACTTGGCCAAACTGGGCCAAATTTCCTCTATGCGCCACGCCTGATTCTCTATGCGTAACGCCTGTTTGGAGCCACTTTTTAAGGCCTTTTCGGTGTCAAAATTTTCTCCAAGTGTGCTTGTTGGAAAGGTATGCCTGTCTACTTTCTAACCCAAGTGGAATTTTTCAATTTGGCCTCCATTTGACCCTCCAAAATTCAATTCTCCCAACACTGCTTCCTCTGTGTCAAAATAGGGGCAGTAAGGTCATTTTTTGAGTGTTTTTGACCTTTTTGAGGGCTCAAATCCTGTCAAAATTTCTTGTCCATTGGTAGGCAAGCATAGTTTTCCATGCCAAATCCAAAAATGCTAAGTTTTTGTCATTTGGACGCTCCCATCAAAAGTGAGCGCCAGGTGGCGCGGCGCATAGGGCAGAAAACTATGTTTTTTGTGCCAAAAATTCCAAAAATGCAAAAAGTGTCCCAAATTTTTTGAAATTTGGGCCGAGTCTTCTCCATCAAACATTGTGTTGGGCCAAGGAAGCCTCAGCCAATATATGAAGTCTATCATGCTCCTTTTTCCTCCTTGATGCCCTCTTCAATTTTGCCTTTAATTCTCGCCTTGCAGAGTTTGTTTCTCGCCATGTAATGATATGCCATATGTCTCAACAATGTCTTCTCTTTTTTGGCCTTCTCCAACAACCTCTCTAAGTGGATATTAACTCTTTCAAGCCACGATTCCCGATCGGCATTGATCTCTTGCTCAAGCGATGTGAATTTCAACTTCCTCCTTTTGGCAGCTTGGCGGTTCTCCCGAATGTTTTGCAACTCCATAATCGCCTGCTGATCCTCAAGCTGCTTATTTCTTTGCTCCAGGTACTTTATTATCCACTTAGCCCTTTCCAAGTTGAGGGACAAAGCATTGATGTCTGTCTGCTGCTCTTGGATGACTTCTTTGAGATTTGTGCTTTGTGGGCCCATATCAAGATCATCACCCTCAATGAGAATGAAATCAGTCTCCCGCTCACCTGATGGTCCCTCATCCTGTAATGGCCTCTTGCCTTTGTCCTGAACTTGTTGTGCTGATGAAGGTAGCGAGACCCCTTCCGCCCTGGGTGGAGATAATACTCGCTTTGCTACTGCAAATAACCGTCTCATGCCCTTCTGATAGGTGATCAACACCGGCATACTAGCGGTCTGTGTCTCATGACCCTCATGTTGATATGAAGGTTCACCTGTCTCATGCAAAGCCTCTGGAGGTCCCTAAGGAGCTGTGAAAACTCACGAGAAATGAAGTCCTCCCAAGTGATGCCCTGCAAACCAAGCTCATGGATGACCAAAATTTTAATGAGAGCAAAATGATATATATTGTTGAACTGCTGCTGAGGAGTCTTGTGTTGTACTAGAGCGTTCATCTTATCGATATTTCGGGACATGAAGTAGGGGAGATTCATCATCCTCACCCTAGTAAAATGCATCAGCAACCTGATATGGTAGGCATATAAGCGGGAAAACCGGCCCTCACAGCTGAAATACTTCATTATTAGTTTCATCAAAGGAGCATAAGAATCTTTCAGGTACCGAAAAGGAAAAAATCCCTTGAGTTGTCTCAAATAACCGGGCTTGATGTATGGTTCATAATGTTGCCTGTCTATTTGTTGCCTTTTGTTCCATTGCTCTCCAATATTAGGAATATCGATTGCTAGAGAAATAGATTCTGGTGTTAAAGTGAATGCTACACCAGCTAGAGTGGCTTGACCATCATGTAAATGAAGCACAAACAAGCGGGCCAACTCATGGTGAAATTGAATTCTAGCAACCATCTCACAAAATTCATAGCAGGACTGGTGTTGGAAACAAGTGATGGCGAGAGGGCAGGCCTGTAGCTCAGCAAGGGTAGTAGGTTCCTCTCGTATGTGTTTGCCACCTCTATGAGGCCTCCTGGGTGCATGTACCTTTGTAGGAGAATCACTGTGTGTCTCCTCTTCATGATAACATGAAGGATCAGACTCCATTTCTGCTAGTGAGTGAGCTTTCTTGATGAAGAATAGGAAATTATGGTGTTTTTTTATTTTCTTCCACCAAGGGACAAGTAATATGAGGGACTATAGATGAAGGGAAAAACGAGGGATTTTGGGGCTGTTTAAAATAGGGTTTAGTTAGGGAAACAGGGGATCAGGGAGTGATGTGGGAGTTTTAGGGATAGTAGCTAGGGTTTGGGAATATATATTTAGGATTTAGGAAATGGAAATTCGGGAAAATGGGTAGATGATTTTGGGAATATGGGAATTAGGGAAAGGGGGAATAAGGTGAGAAAATGAGTGAAGGAGTGAAAATGGCATAATGAACTTGGCAGCCAAAACAACAATGCAAACCCTAGACAACAGTTTCTTGGGAAATGGCAAGAGGGTAGGGTTTGATTTTCCTATTAGACAACCACCATAAATTGTATGGAAAATTCCTTTACTAGCAATGGTGAGAGCTTAACTTACTTGCACAATGGAAGTGTTGAGCGTTTTGGGCGATTTGAGGAAGTTTTGGAGTGAAACGGGCTTGGCAGCTCTATGCACCATGCCTCAAACCCAACGCGCCGCACCCTGTGTGTGCGTCGCGCCCGTTCAGTTTTGCACTAGAAATCGCGGCCCTATGCGCCACGCCTGCTATGTGCACCACGCCACTCACCCAATGCGTCGCGCCTCTGTATTTGGACAATTTTTCTCCAAACGTTCTCCTTTGACTCAAACACGACCTTCACTTGCTTCAATTCTTCTTCTTAGATGAAAATGAGCTTTTGAATTGAGATAACAATTTATATACAAAGAGCTTTAATTTTTGTTTCATAAAAACCCACTTTTACAATGTTTAGAATATGACTTGACTTTTAAACTCTGTTTTTGAGCTTTTTGATGAACTGAATGACTTGTTTTTTGTTTGCTTTGCAGGGGGTTGGAGCTATTGAGCCTAGGGAAAGTGACTAGGGTTGCTATTGAACTAATTTACATATGAAGGAAATAGAATTACATGAATTTATATAATAAAACCTAAAATACTCTATTTTTCCTCAAAACAGAGTTTTGAGGAAAAATAACACTTGATTATGAAATTTATTGATATTGGAACCTCCTCATGTGCCTGCTGATTGTTATTGGACATTTTGAAAACCTTTATTGATGAAACCCTTGACCTAATGACAATGAAACCCTAGAAAATACCTTTGCAAACTTTAAAGACAAAAAGTGACTGTATATGATTTTGATGAATAAACATGGGCCAGCAGGTAAAGGGCATGAGGGAAAATGTAGGAGAAGCCACTACCGTCAGATGATCCATGCTCCTAACAGAATGGAACTGACTTTGCGGGACACTTAATATGCAATGCAACAAGAGGATTTGATCTCTGACGGAGGGATGAAGATACCGACACTAACATTGGCTCCAATGGGGATGGTAGCTCCTTGGAGGTGCCAAGAACTACAGATCTCTGGGAAAGTAGGCAGTGCCTTCGTCCATTGGGCTATGGAGTCAATAACTTCGACAAATCAAAACCAAACTCTTAACTCAATGACTCAATTTTAGGACTGAAATGTAACTCAAAACTGACTTTATTCCAAGACTAAAAGTGGCTGAAAGACCTGACTCTAACAAACCAAACCAAAACTGAAATCAAACCTCAGTTTATAGCCTTCACCTCGAGCCCCAAACCGAAGAATGAAAACAGTACACACTTGCAATGGAATTTAAACAAACCGGTATGTACAATGATGCATATGACACCAGAAAACATTTCACAAATAGTACCGTTTGAGGAGCCGACCATTGACCGGCCCACCAAGATAGTTTTCACCATTCATTTCTTGCAAAAGGAAGGCATTTTGGCCCCGATATGCAGCAATCTTGTATGGTCCTTTCCAAAGATTTTCAGACTTGCCATGTTTACCTTTTTCTTCGTTCCTTGCATCCCATTTCAGCACTATGTCTTCTATTTGAAACCTGTCCACCTTTGCCTTTCTGTCATATATCTTCTTGATTCTCTCTTGCAGCTTGAAAGTGTTCTGAAATACCTCCTCTCTAGTTTGCTACAAATGAATCATTTGATTAATTCTCCACTGCAAACTATCATCATTGCTGCCTTCTTCTTGTAGAAGTTTGACCACTGGGACTTCCAAAGAGGTCGGGAAGACTGTGTCCACACCGTACACAAGCTCAAAAGGAGACATGCCTATAGATTTCTTTTGACTTACCCTGTCTGCCCAAAGTGCATTGACCAACTTTTTGTGCCAACTTTTCTTATTAGTTTCCAACAGGTTTTTTATAATGTTGACAAGAGATTTATTTGAGGATTCCGCCAATCCATTACCTTATGGGTAATAGGCAGTCGAGTCCCCCAAAGTGATTTGATACTTATGAAAAAATTCAATCGTTCTTTTAGATTTAAAGGCTACTACATTGTCAGTGATCAGCTTATTGGGATAGCCAAAACGAGACAAAATGTTGTTTTCAAGAAATGAGATTATTACCGAATCAGTGGCCTACCTCGTGGGAATCGCCTCAATCCATTTGGTGAAATAATTCGTCGATGTGAGGATCCACTTATGCTGCACTGAAGAAGAAGGATGGATCTCACCAATGAAATCCAAACCCCACTGCTGAAATGGAGCACTTACTTCAATGGGCTTGAGTGGTAAAGGCTGCAACTTCCTCTTACCTTGAAAAATCTGACATTCGTGGCAGTTGGCTACTATTTTGTACACATAAGAAAAAAGAGTTGGCCAATAATATCCCGCTCTCAAGATTTTATTGGCTGTTGTCTTCCAGAAAAGATGGCCTCTGCAATCTCCTTTATGAAAGTCTTCCATAACTTGTTTTGCCTCTTCTTCCACTAAACAATTGAGCAAGACACCACTGAGGTCTTTCCAATAGAGTGCACTATTCATGATACAAAATTTTGCAGCTTTTAATTTCAATGTCCTACTTTTGTTCTTATCCATTTCAGGTGGCGATGACAGATTTTGGAGTACATAAACAATGTCTGAATACCAAGGAGAAAGAAGGAAATTTCTGATACCTGAGCGAGCAGATTTTCGTCATCTTCCTCGGACATAGCAGCAATTAGATTAATGTCCAGGGCATGCAAATTTGACTCAGCCATTAGTTTAGCCAGCCCCTGTCCTTTAATAAGCTTTGTCGGTTTGATTTCAACGTCATACTCCAACAAGGCAGCAATCCATTTGCCACTTCTCCCCTCCGGATCTGTTTGCATTAAGACATCCTTAACAGCAGCATTAGGGACATAAGCAAGGATGTGAGAATGTAAAATATAAACCCGAAAATCTTTCAATGCCTTTACCAAAGCAAGGGCCTATTTTTCAATAATATTGTACAATGTCGCATCCCTTATGGTTCTGCTGAAAAATGCAATTGGTTTCTCGAGCTGGTCTCTTTTCTGCATCAAGACCGCTGCCATAGTATGATCCGAGGCAAATGAAAACAAAATAAAATCCTGAGTATAGTCCGGGCTGATCAAAACTGGAGCTGAAAGAGCTAATTTCACCAAATTGAAGGACTTAACTACTTCCTCAGTCCACCTTACTGCACTATCATTTTTGAGCATGTTTGTGATTTCCCTTAAATGTTCTGCAAGATTGGGCACAAAGCGACGTAAGAAATTTATCTTACCATTGAAGGATTGGATTTCTTTCTTACTTCGTGGAAAATCAATCTTTTGAATGGCCTCCACTCGAGCTGGATCGATGCGGATGCCCTCCTTAGAGATAATATGCCCGAGAAGCTTGCCTTCATCCATGGCAAACAAACTTTTCTTTGGATTGAGAGAGATGCCATACTTCCTACACCGCTGAAATACAATCTTCAAACGATAGAGGTGATCTTCATCTGAATTAGAGAAAACTGTCAAGTCATCAAGATAAACAACTAGAAAGACATCTTTTTCATTAGCAAATGCGATATCCATCGCCTATTGAAAGGTTGCACCAGCATTTTTCAATCCGAAAGGCATCTTTGCATAATGAAAAGTTCCCCACGGAGTGGTGAATGTTGTTTTGTCTCTATCATCCTCATGGACCAGAATTTGGTTATAACCTGAATACCCATCAAGTAGCAACATGCGGGATGCTCCAACTACTCTCTGAAGTATGTGATCCATCTTAGGCAATGGATAGTTGTCTTTCAAAGATACTTTGTTCAGATTTCTAAGATCAATACATAGCCGAATCTCACCTCTTTTCTTGCGCACAGGCACTAAGTTTGAAATCCAATCTGAAAATCTTATGGGGACAATGATACCAGCCTTGTACAACCAATTCACTTCCTTCTCAATTGAGGGCAGCAACTTCAGATTTATTCTTCTTAGCTTCTGACGAAAAGGCTTTTGATTTGGCTTGATTGGGATGACATGTTGAATAATGCTTGTATCATATGACTTCAAATCTGAATAATCCCACCAAATACATCAATAAAAGAGGATAACAAACTGATATACTTTGCCTTTACCTGTGGAGGCAATGCCTTTGATAAATTTACCATCTTAGGATTTTCAGCTGATCCAATGTTCACATCCTCGACTCCTTTCTCGGTTGGCAGCAAGCTTGGTTTTCAAGCCACATTATCCTGATCGAAGAGCTCCTCTAAAGGTATTAGACCTTTAGTAATGATGTTATCTTTGAGCTGCAAACTTCTATCTGATTGACTTCTATATCCGCCTCACCATCATCATATTCCACATCAATAGAAGTGTCTTTGAATTTACCTTTGTTTTGCAGAAATTCATCGATCTCATCATCATCTTGAAACACTTGCCAATACCTTTGATTGTTGGGGACAGCGGGGTGATGCTTCACATGAATCTCAAACTTGTTGTTTGAATTCATCGAAATTTTCAAATTACTTGATGTTGTTGCAAGTGAATCCGCAATGACATTCTAAGCACGGGGGACACATGTCAAAGTATAATCTGAAAATACTTTCAAGATATCCAACACCGCATTGTAGTAGGCCCGCATTCAAGGATGCTTAGCTTGGTATTCCCCTTTCACCTACTTGATAACTAACTCGGAGTTGCCATACATTGAAATCCTTTTAGCATTCAATTTTCTAAGAATTTTCAAACCAGCAATTAAAGCTTCATATTCAACCTCATTATTTGAACAATCAAAAGCTAGTTTATAAGAACAGACCCTTACATTGCTTGGCACCTTGTTTGGGGCGAAAACAGGGTTGTGTATCCAAATGCCAATTCCAGCACCTTCCCTTCCTACCGTGCCATCAAAATCCATGCTCCACAGGCCTGCTTCATCCTCTTCCAAATGCTGAAATTTTCTCTGTTCTGTTTCTCCTCCTTGCTATGCCAGTGCCCGAGTGAGTGGATGGGGCTGCGCAAGAAGGTCAAGACATCAAGTTTGTCTATCGACCTAATCACCCTTACTAAGGGTGATCTGCACAACATCGGCGAGACAGTGCGTGACGTCACCTCCGAGGCCCTTCAGAACTTTGCGCAAGAGAATCAGATTGTGTTGGGGGCCCTCAGAGTGTAGCTTCAGGAGTTGCAGGTGCGCACTCCTCAGGCTGGTACCCTTTTGACCAACCTCGCAGTAGGGACAACTGCAGCAGAGCAGATGCTGCGCACTCGGACAACAAATACAATAGTGCTACCAGGAGGGGCAATGGTTACAACATGTGAGGCCAACAGGCCTACGATTAGCGCACTGAAAGGTATCGGGATCAACATGGCTGCACTCCCGCAGGAGATGCTATATGTTCTGCAGGATGGGATTACTGCAGAATTACGGGCTAGGGAGAGCCGCATGCTACAAGTGCTGAGAGAGCAAAAGATCAACATGGAGCAGTTGAGCTTGCAGCGCGACGAAGTGGTGTCACAGAACAGGCATATGGTACAGGTATTGGAAGAATCCTGTCAGATGGTCCCTGAGCTGGTCATCCCAGCAGAGGCGCATAAAAAGCAACAACAACTTGGATTGCATCTACAGCTAACCACGCGAGAGCAAGACTGGGTAAATCCAACCGCGGATGGATGAATCTCATGGGAGCGCGAAAGCTCCTGCACCTCGGATTATGATGAGGAGATAAAATGATGGCAGAACCGGTTACACGAGGTAACCACACTAAATTGTAACATGATGATTAGATTGATGCACTGCGTAACAACGAAGGTAAGGGATCTGCCTACGTATGATGGGTTAAGTGAGATAAACAACTTCCTGAACAGATTCGAAAGGGAGGTGTCGGAACAACAATGTTTTGAAGCTTTGAAATGGGTATTGCGTGCTATGCCCGCGAGGTGGTGGGGTACGCACCAAGGAAGTTTTGAGGACTGGCCCGAATGTAGGAGAATGATGTGCATACGGTTTGGGAAGCCTCAGATGCAATTAACAGACAAGATTGCTAGACACAATGGTACGCACACCCACCTATTCAGATGGATACAGGCATATGGTACGAAACTTGCGCGGATGCACACAGCGTTCACGTTAGGAGACATGGTCATTAAGCAGGTGCGGGCAAGGCAATGGCGTGAATGACCCCTCCGATTGGAACCACAAAGTATGGAAAGACTAAGTGCGCAAAAGGTTATCCACGCAGAAGCCTTTAACGAAGTATGTGAAGCACTAAACAAGGTACACAATGCGCAGTGGACTAATTGGGACCTGCGCGTACCAGCGCTTCCTTGGGCTTATAGAACCATGTGTAAGAAATTGACGATGCAGGCGCCTCCAGGGCTGGAGGATGGAATGAATGCTATAATTCCCATACAGTATAACACTCCTAGTTCGCGTATAGTAGCACCGACAGATACGACGGTTCGCGAAACCTTGGAAGAAGGGGTAGCACAGTTGAACGAAGCAGAACACTTGGGACCTGAAGAAGAAATCCGACAGGGTGACCTTAGGATCCAAGAACTTATGAAAGAAAGGGTGTGATTAAGGGAGAAAAGCCCTTTGGGTGAAGCGAAAGTCGAGAAGCTTGAGGACGAGATAAAGGCAGATTTTCTCGATAAGAAGACCAGGGTGATAAAACAGGGTGCACACGATTACCTTGACGAATTTGGGAACTATCATTGAGAGTTGATCAACCTGATGCCTTGGATTAGACTACATATTACTAAACGGATCAACCATGGTAGCGCGAGGCCGATGATAAAGTGCAACGCAGCCAATAACAATAAAAGGTGGGTATTTTCCAGGAAAAGTGATGGATGACCGGATGAAACCCTATACAAGTGGCGCGGCCACCTGACTAGCCGTGGGAAGTACAGTCCTAGCTCTCCAGGCAGTTGAAAGGAGGCACGGGACTATAAACTACTCTACCCAGGAGCTGCGCAATGTTGGAGCTGCGCGCAGAAGCAAAGTGTCACAAGGTCCATGATCGCGCAAGGGGGGTTGCCTGCCGCGCGGGTTGGCTGGAAAGTGACCGTTGGAGTCACTATTCACGATGTGATGCTTGACTTGAGACCAAATGGAGCAGGTGATAAGCATTTAAGACGCGCTTTATGGGCAATATTTAGGAAAATCTGTCGCCAAGGGAGCATTAATGAATCGAATTTGGGGGGAACGGTCGAATTCAAATTCAAAAGGCACTCTAAATTACAAAGGGCTACCCAACAAACAACACTTGGTATTTTGTGAATTGAGTTGTTGTATGCCCCGCGTATTCTGAGCTGAGATCTATTTGCCCTGTGTCGAGCATTGATTGAGCCCCTGATTACGTGATTGAAAGATTTATGGACCAACAAGATGACAACGTCACAAGAAGTTAGGGAAATTGCAGAGATAACCGCTGAAGACGATGCGCAGGCCCTGACTGTGGGGGATGCCCCTGAAGGCACCGAGATTGTGGCGGAAATCCCTAAATCACCACATACGTCGAGGCTGAAGAAAGACAAATAGCCAATGATTCCTGTACGTGTGTCCCCTCGAAACCCGTTGAGCACCAGGTTAACAATGGAGGAGAAAGGGAAAGAAGTTAACTTAGAAATCGACGAGGAGGAGGAAGACCTGGAGGACCTTATAATTGAAGAAGACGAGGACAAAGGAATGGAGGAAGAAATTGAGCCTGCGCACCCTCCAACAAAGTTTCCCGCCTATATCCCCCCGTGGAAGGGAAGGCAAAAGTGCCCAAGGATCTCGACGAGAGCAAGAGCTCTCTCAAGACTCCGCTTCTCCCATATGATATCACCTTTGAAGGCATGCACCTAGGGCGAGTGTCTTACTTGAAATTTGAAGATTGGGATCTCGTTGACCACGAGAAGTTTGCTCATCTAGAGACTGCACAGCTCATGAAGCCCAAGCAGAACACTGCGACGGGGGTTATCGAATTGGAGCCGCGAAAGTGGTTACGCGGAGTGGAAAAGGCAGGGTTATTAAACCTACTCTGGGTGCCGCATTTCTACCATGCCCCAATAACAATATTCGTCATCAGGCAGCTGCTCTGCCTAGTGCATGGTGGATGTTTGTGGCTGGAGGAGCCCATCCCCATCACGGACCACTTAATCCACTGCATTACCTAGCTCCCATGCAAAGGAGAGGACCCCGTAAACATCTCGGAGGGGAAGAGCAGTGGCTTGGCCATCACGAAGGCCATGAAGAATAAAGACAAGCTGGAGAAGAAGAAAAGAGGCTACGCCATATCCAACATCAACAACAAAGCAATTAAAGTGGGATACTGGCGAGTAAATTTATGCGCAAGTGTCGTGCGAACGAGGTATTTGCTCCGGTGGTGGCACTTGCTAAGCAGTGCACGAAGGGGGTCTAGTTCAACTGGTTCGAGTTCTTATGTAAAGAGTTCCTGGAAAATTGCCGTGAGGCCTAGGACAAGGAAAAACGTTCCACTATGCATGGATTTTGTTGTCCATAGTGCTCGTGGCAGGGGAATTGCTGGAGGACAGTTAGTTCCCCATAATTGACAGGGATATTCCGTAGGCTGCGAAGTACGCTTCGCTGTGGGCCACGAAAGACGCAAACCAAATTCGTGACAGCAAGATATTCTGGGTGTTCATGGAAATGAACATCAGAATGGGGATTAACCGCAAGCCGCAGTTATAACCCATTGTCTACAATAGCCTGTAAAGTTTTGCAGAATTTAAAACAGACCTCCACAACATATATATCAGAGCGTGCAAGGACCCGGCCAAGAAGTGGAGCGAGCTACCCTTCGTAGCCACTGATAATGTAATTTTCGATGTACTAGAGACATGGCTGTCGGAGTGGCGCGCCCTAGACATCGCGACGGTGGATAAGTCTGCGACACAAAAGAAGAAAGAGGAGGCCAAACTATGCATGGCACAGTTGGCAGATAAAAGAAGGTAAAAAGCAGCGACAACAAAAGCACAGGAGGCGCGGGACGCTACGCAGACAGCAGCAAAACAGAAAAAGGTCGCAGCAGCAGCAACAACATAGGAGGCAACTGAGAAGGCGTCCGAGGACCAGGAGTCGCCTTCCAACGGGCAGGAAAAAGGAATGGAAACAAATGAACAAGAGGGCAGCGCGGACCCAAAAACCACGTCAACACAACTGAAGCATTAGTGCCTGAGCAAGCGGACGGGGCTGCGCAAGAAGGTCAAGGCATCAAGGTTGTCTATCGACCCGATCACCCTTACTAAGGGTGATCTGCATGACATCGGCGAGACGGTGCACAACGTCACCTCTGAGGCCCTCTATAACTTCACGCAAGAGAATCAGATTGTGTTGGGGGCCCTCAGAGCGCAGCTTCAGGAGTTGCAGGTGCGCACTCCTCAGGCTGGTACCCTTTTGACCAGCCTCGCAGTAGGGACAACTACAACAAAGAAGATGTTGCGCGCTCAGACAAAAAATACAATAGTGCTACCAGAAGGGGCACTGGTTACAACAAATGAGGCCGAAAAGCCTACGATTAGCGCACTGAAAGGTATCGGGATCAACACGGCTGCACTCCCGCAGGAGACGCTATATGTTATGCAGGATGGGATTACTGTAGAACTATGAGCTAGGGAGAGCCGCACGCTACAAGTGATGAGCGAGCAAAAGATCAACATGGAGCAGTTGAGCTTGCAGCACGACGAAGTGGTGTCGCAGAACAGGCAGATGGTACAGGTACTAGAAGAAGCCTGTCAGATGGTCCCTGAGCTGGCCATCCCAACAGACGCACCAACAGAGGTGCGCATCCACAAATTAGCAGTAGGGGTGCGTGAGGTGCGATAAGAAACGACTATGGTTCAGCTGGAGATGAACCTTCAGATAACAAAGTTGCAGTTGAAGGTGTTGTCGTCCACCCCTCTAAAGGTAAGAGAATAGTGCACCAACGCTATTGCGTCGAGGATGGAAGAAATCAACAATGTAGTAAGGGACTACACCAGAATGTTGGGGGAGTCATTTGAGGTCCTCACTAATTTGCAGGAGTACCCTAACATACAGTGCTTAGAGACAGAGGTGCGTGAGCTCCAACAGCAGTACGACAGCGTCAAAGGGACTGCGCAGATGGTGGCCCTCACTCAGAGGCTCGCGCAAATGTAACAGGCCAAAGTGTTGAAAGAGCAGGTGGATGCAGCATGACACAAAGAAGCAGTTATGAAGGCGCATGTTCAGCCTTGGATTGACGAGGCCTTCACCATTACAACAATAATTGAAGGCAAGCTTGCACAAATGTAGGGGACACAGGAACAGATCTATGGGAGCAGTTTCGACACCACGGTCTTGGAACAACGAGTACAGGAGATTCAGTAGGCAGCTGCTCAATGTGCTACTGACCTTGCAGCGGTTCGAGCAGAGTTGGAGGGACTCCACGTAAAGATCTCCGCACCGACATAGTGACTCAAGGGCGAGTCACAATGTTTGTGTTGGGGGCCTGTTGGGCATTAAATCCCCCCCAATGCATGTTTTGGGCTTAAAACCCAAGCTTTGACCAAGTCCATTGTAAAGACTTCGCGATTTGTGGGCGCGGAGCACGAAGTCATAATAGAGTCACAGGGCTATCCGCTCTTCTTTTTGTAATGTAATGTCGGTTTGAAAGATCTACCCATGGTTCGCAGACCATGGGATTGTATAAATAGAGCGAGGCTCTAAGTGTAGAAAAGAAGGGAAGAAGAATAGAGTCGAAACATGATGAGTCTAAGAAAGTAATTGAGTTGAAGTGTAAGTTGTGTCTTTGGGTCGTAGAGTAGGAGAAGGCTCTGCAGCTGAGTGCGCGGACCCCTGCAGCTGAGTGCACAGGGCAGGTCAAGTCTGTAACCATGGGAAAAATTAATAAAAGAGAAGTTATATCTTATTTCTGTGTATCATTTCCCATCTTATGTGTCATTGGGTATGAAATACAAGTTTACTGTTTATTCGTTGCGCGAATTCATATGAATGTGCTATATAAATAAATATAACATAAGGCATCCATTTAAGCAAAGATAACTAACGGGTGTAAGAAGATAAGTAAGATCTCGGTGTGACTTAGGGAAATAGTGTAGATTGCTGCTCCAACAGTGTGGAAGCCCCACAGCCCCAGGTTAGGGCTGCGCAAAAGTAAGTATATCAGGGCGCGAGGGACAGGGAATTACACGAAGTAACCTGCGCAAAGGGAGTAACAATTGGACCCAATCAGACCCCTCAGAGATCTCAAGGGTGCGGAAACCTGGTTCCAACACCCCTCCATACTACTTTAGGTGAGACCTTAGTCCGCGCTCCGCGGACTATTGCCGAAAGGGCCAGTAGTACAGGGATTTTTTTGGCTAATTAACTTCGAACTAGGGTCAGGCCCCAACAAGCCAACATCTATGATTTTAGCGAATGATAATTCTTTATATTTGAGGTGAATTTCCTTTATTAGTCCTTCCCTTCGGTTCAATCTTACAAGAATTCGTGCTAGTCTCTTGTCCCTTGTTTCAAGGAAAGACATGTTTGCTTCCAGAAACAGACCCAGTGTATTTACGATGGCCATGAACACCTCCTCCATCCAGAACTATGGAGGTAGTCCCGGGAGACACACCCAAACTAACATCTCCACCACCTTCTCTCTCTGGGCATCAAATAGGGGGTTCCATCTTCTAAACAAAATTGATGCTCTGCCAAAACATTAGTTGTGTCCCAAAACCCATTCAAGGGTTTCTCTTTTACTGAATTTTATCATGAACCAGCCCCTAGCAAGAGTGGTCACTTCAAACTATTGGTTTGGGGCCTCCTTCCATGCTTTAGAATTCCATTCAGTAATGTAATTTGTTAAGTATATTTTTCCCTTGGCTCTCCTGACCAAGGTTACCTCTACCGCTTCCATTGCTCTATCTATATGAACGTTAACTCCAAGGACCAAATTCGAGCTTACCTCCTTTTTCTTTATCAGCTTACCTTTCTTCCTTTTCACCCTTGAATTCTTGTTCCTCCCTGCTTCCCCTGCCTTTGTTCTGGTCTCCCTCTCATTGATACCTTATTCGGAGAGCAGTCATAACCGCCTCTCCACTATATGACTTCTCTAGGTTAAAACTCTGAATTTCGAGGGTTGTCTTGCCTCTCCCACGAGGAAAGAAAAGTTCCCCGCCTCCTAGCTTATGAAAGTCCGGTTTACGCCCCGCCAAGTTAAGCACATAAATTACTCCTCTAAATTGCTCTCTGAAGTCTCCCAAAACTTCCACTGACTCTTCTAGGTATCCCTTGAAACCCTAGATAGGCGCTTCTTCTGATATCTCCTCCGGGTTGGGGTTTCCTTGTTGGGATATGGGCTCTATGTCCTCTGGTTCAACGGACTCCTACATGCAATAACACTATCCAATCTCTTCCCCCTAACCACTTCCGCATGTCCTAAATCTTCTACCAGAAAAGACTTCAAACCCTCGTTGCCCCTAAAACCACAACTAATAACTATGTATTCCAACCCTCCCATAAATAAATTAGAAGTATTAAAGACACTAGGTTTTTTACACTTACTTTGATTCCCATCGCCGCCTCCATTGCATAGTCTGCCGAGAAAAACGCTTGTTCCTACCTCCCCTTCGACTCCTTGTCAGTCACCCAAAAACCCTCCTTTGAACCACATAGGTTCTCCTCTAGAAACCCTAAACAACTTTCCTGACTCCAACCCGTTACCGAGCCTCTTCTCTTCCCAGCTAGAAGCCCACTTGGATGAATAAACTTCTTTATATTCTGCTCAGTGACATCCAGACCCCATATCGACAAGATGTCTTCAGGCTTGGTTTCCAAATCGATAAAATCTCATTGGTTGACCATTTTACCCGTCCATGTCTGCTGGTTGAAACCTCCACAATTAACAATAGCTGTTGAGACCATTGTAGGGCGCGTGCAACTGAGGGCAGAAGACAAGCACAAAAACATTAACATAAAAACCTCTTTCCTTGCTTGACGTTGCCCTATACCTCTGTTTACCACCGTCCTAATTCCTGATGCCCTCACTTCGGGTGACAAGTACAGGCCAACTGCCTATTGCCATACGTGTTGTCTTCCTGCTGCACATCCTCCTGTCCTTTGTCATATTCCTACAAAATTTTGCCTCTCATCGCTCCCATCGCCCCATGCCTCACATTTAAAAGATATTATTAATAATAAATAATTTCAATGTGGGTTATAAATGAAATATTTTAGTGTACAAAATCAAGTAATATTGATGTGTATTTAAAAATATATTAATAACAAAAAACATTTTAATATAAATAATGTGATTCATAAATAAAATATTTCAATGTCAACTATGCATGTATGCTAATATTATATAAAGTTATTGGAAAAAAAATCTTAGGTTTAAGACATTTTAAACATTTCAAATACTCTCATTATTTTACATTTTGATTTTTTTAGTAGCCTTTAAGTGTGACATTTTAGAATTTCCGACATATTTCAGGCTGGAATTCGATGGAAAAATTTGTGGCCAAATCTTGATATATGTTGTTTAAATTTAGTACCCTCAAAAACTCATGGGGCACTTAGATTATGAAGAGTTCACCTATCAAACTTGCGATTTCAATGAATTTTTCCACAAATTAGATCAGAAAAGAAACCAAAAAACTTTCCAAAAGTGTATTTTTTGTCGGTCAATTATTATTATTTTTATTATTTTTTTTCTTTAATTTAGCAAAAACTAGTTGGAATTGCAAGTATAAATTGTGTGGTTTACAACAAACTTTCATAGCATTGTATCTATTTATGCATTCAAAAATGCAATTTAGATAATGAAAAAATAAATTGTGTAGTTTACACAATCCAAGTGTCCAAAAAAAAATTCAAGTACTATATCTATATATGCATTCAAAAAACAATTTAAATAATAAAAATTAAACAGTGTAAGTATATATCCATTTTATCCACTCATCTAAAAAATTAAATTTCAAGATAAATTAAAACTTTTATAGTGTAATTTTTTGTAGTGTATATAAAAAATAATTAATTTCTTTTTACCCTTAAAAAATTTATAGTTAAAATAAATCTATAATCCAACTGCTAAAAATAATTAAAATAAAATTGTAAATTACTGAATTTTTATCATTCTTAATAAGATATGTGTAACAACACTCGCCCACATAAATTAACATCCGGATTCGTGACAACAAGATATCCTGGGTGTTCATGGAAATGAACATCAGAATGGGGATTAACCGCAAGCCGCGGTTATCACCCATTGTCTAGAACAACCTATAAAGTTATGCAGAATTTAAAGTAGGCCTCCACAACATATATATCACAGCGTGCAAGGACCCGGCCAAGAAGTGGAGCGAGATAGCCTTCGTAGCCACAGATGATGTAATTTTCGGTGTACTAGAGACATGGTTGTCGGAGTAGCGCGCCCTAGACATCGCGACGGTGGAGAAGTCTGCGACGCAAAAGAAGAAAGAGGAGGCCAAACTATGCATGGCGCAGTTGGCAGAGAAAGGAAGGCAAGAAGCAGCGACAACAAAAGCGCAAGAGGTGTGGGACGCTACACAAACATCAGTAGAACAGAAAAAGGCCACAGCAACAGCAACAACATAGGAGGCAGCTGAGAAGGCGCGCGAGGGCCAGGAGTCGCCTTCGAATGGGTAGGAAAAAGAAATGGAAATAGAGGAACAGGAGGGTGGCGCAAACCCACAAACCGCGTCAACACAATTGAAGCACCAACGCCCAAGTGAGCAGACAGGGCTGCACAAGAAGGTCAAGGCATCAAGGTTGTCTATCGACCCGACACCCTTACTAAGGGTGATCTGCATGACATCGGCGAGACGGTGCGCGACGTCACCTCTGAGGCCCCGTAGAACTTCGCGCAAGAGAATCAAATTGTGTTGGGGGCCCTCGGAGCGCAGCTTCAGGAGTTGCAGGTGCACACTCCTCAGGCTGGTACCCTTTTGACCAGCCTCGCAGTAGGGACAACTGCAGTAGAGAAGATGTTGCGCGCTCGGACAACAAATACAATAGTGCTGCCAGAAGGGGCACTGGTTACAACAAATGAGGCCAACAAGCTTATGATTAGCGCACTGAAAGGTATCGGGATCAACACGACTGCACTCCCGCGGGAGACGCTATATGTTCTGCAGGATGGGATTACTGCAGAACTACGGGTTAGGGAGAGCAGCGCGCTACAAGTGCTGAGCGAGCAAAAGATCAACATGGAGCAGTTGAGCTCGCAGCATGACAAAGTGGTGTCGCAGAATAGGCAAATGGTACAGGTACTGGAAGAAGCCTGTCAGATGGTCCCTGAGCTGGCCATCCCAGCAGATGCACTAGTAAAGACACGCATCCATAAACTAGCAGCAGGGGTGCGTGAGGTGCGATAAGAAATGACTATGGTTCAGCTAGAGCTGAACCTTCAGATAACAGAGTTGTGGTTGAAGGCACAACTGTCCACCCCTCCAGAGGTAAGAGAACAGCGCGCCAACGTTATTACATCGCGGATGGAAGAAATCAACAATGTAGTAAGGGACTGCACCAGAATGTTGGGGGAGTCATTTGAGGTCCTCACTAATCTGTAGGAGGACCCTAACATCCAATGCTTAGAGACAGAGGCGCATGAGCTCCAATAGCAGTATGACAACATCAAAGGGACTGCGCAAATGGTGGCACTCACTCAGAGGCTTGCGCGAATGTAACAGGCCAAAGCGTTGAAAGAGCAAGTGGACACAACACGACACAAAGAAACAGTTCTAAAGGCGCGCGTTCAGCCTTGGATTGACGAGGCCTTCACCATTATAGTAACAATTGAAGGCAAGCTCGCACAAATGCAGGGGACGCAGGAATAGATCCAGGGGAGTAGTTCCAACACCGTAGTCTCGGAACAACGGGTACAAGAGATTCAGTAGGCAGCTGCTCAGTGCGTTACCGACTTTGCAGCAGTTCGAGCAGAGTTGGAGGGACTCCACGCAAAGATCTCCACATCAATAGAGTGACTCAAGGGCGAGTCACAATGTTTGTGTTGGGGGCCTGTTGGGCGTGGAATCCCCCCCAAGGCATGTTTTGGGGCTTAAAGCCCAAGTTTTGACCAAGTCCATTGTAAAGACTCCAGGATTTGTGGGCGCGGAGCATGAAGTCATAATAGAGTCACAAGGCTGTCCGCTCTTCTTTTTGTAATGTAATGTCGGTTTGAAAGATCTACCCATGGTCCGCGGACCATGGGATTGTATAAATAGAGCGAGACTCTAAGTGTAGAAAAAAAGAGAAGAAGAATAGAGTCAAAACATGATGAGTCTAAGAAAGTAATTGAGTCGAAGTGTAAGTTGTGTCTTTGGGTCGTAGAGTAGGAGAAGGCTCTACAACTGAGTGCGCAGAGGCCTAGTAGTCCACAACTGAGTGCGCGGACCCCTACAACTGAGTGTGCAGTGCGGGTCAAGTCTGTAACCATGGGAAGAATTAATAAAAGAGAAGTTCATCTTATTTTTGTGTATCATTTCCTGTCTTATGTATCATTGGGTATGAATTGCAAGTTTACTGTTTATTTGCTGCGTGAATTCATATGAATGTGTTGTATAAATAAATATAACATAAGGCATCCATTTATGCGAAGATAACTAACTAGTGTAAGAAGATAAGTAAGATCTCGGGTGTGACTTAGGGAAATAGTGCACAGCGCTGCTCCAGCACCGCGGAAGCCCTACAACCCATGGTTAGGGCTGCGCAAAGGCAAGTATATCAGGGCGTGAGGGACAGGGAAGTGTGCGAAGTAACTTGCGCAAAGGGAGTAACAATTGGACCCAATCAAACCCCTCAGAGATCTCAAGGGTGCGGAAACCTGGTTCCACCACCCCACCCATACTACTTCGGGTGAGACCTCAGTCCGCGCTCTGCGGACTGTTGTCGAAAGGGCCAGTAGTACAGGGATTTGTTTGGCTAATTAACTCTGAACCAGGGTCAGGCCCCAACAAGACAACATCTATGGTTTGAGTGAATGATAATTCTTTATATTTGAGGTGAATTTCCTTTATTAGTCCTTCCCTTAGGTTCAATCTTACAAGAATTCATACTAGTCTCTTGTCCCTTGTTTCAAGGAAAGACATGTCTGCTTCCAGAAATAGACCCAGTGTATTTCTGATGACCATGAACACCTCCTCCGTCCAGAACTATGGAGGTAGTCCCGTGAGATGCACCCAGACTAACATCTCCACCACCTTCTCTCTCTGGGCATCAAATATGGGGTTCCGTCTTTTAAACAAAATTGACGCTCTACCAAAACATTAGTTGTGTCTCAAAACCCATTCAAGGGTTTCTCCTTTACTGAATTTTATCGTGAACCAACCCCTAGCAAGAGTGATCACTTCAAACTGTTGGTTTGGGGTCTCCTTCCATGCTTTAGAAGTCCATTCAATAATGTAATTTGCTGAGTATATTTTTCCCTTGGATCTCCTGACCAAGGTTACCTCTACCACTTCCATTGCCCTGTCTATATGAACGTTAACTCCAAGGACCAAATTCGAGCTTACCTCCTTTTTCTTTATCAGCTTACCTTTCTTCCTTTTCACCCTTGAATTCTTGTTCCTCCCTGCTTCCCCTACCTTTGTTCTGGTCTCCCTCTCATTGATACCTTATTCGGAGAGCAGTCATAACCGCCTCTCCACTATACGACTTCTCTAGGTTAAAACTGACTTTCGAGGGTTGTCCTGCCTCTCCCGCGAGGAAAGAAAAGTTCCCCACCTCCTAGCTTATGAAAGTCTGGTTTACTCCCTGCCAAGTTAAGCGCATAAATTCCTCCTCTAAATTGCTCTCTGAAGTCTCCCAAAACTTCCACTGACTCTTCTAGGTATCCCTTGAAACCCTGGATAGGCGCTTCTTTTGATATCTCCTCCGAGTTGGGGTTTCCTTGTTGGGATATGGGCTCTCCGTCCTCTGGTTCAACGGACTCTTACATGCAATAACACTATCTAATCTCTTCCCCCTAACCACTTCTGCGTGTCCCAAATCCTCTACCAGAAACGACTTCAAATCCTCGTTGCCCCTAATACCACAACTAATAACTATGTCTTCCAACCCTCCCGTAATTAAATTAGAAGTATTAAAGACACTAGGGTTTTTTTACACTTACTTGGATTCCCACCGCCACCTCCATTGCACAGTCTGTTGAGAAAAATGCTTGTTCCTGCCTCACCTTCGACTCCTTGTCAGTCACCCAAAAACCCTCCTTTGAACCACATAGGTTCTCCTCTAGAAACCCTAAACAACTTTCCTGACTCCAACCCGCTATCAAGCCTCTTCTCTTCCCAACTGGAAGCTCACTTGAACGAATAAACTTCTTTATATTCTGCTCAGTGACATCCAGACCCCATATCGACATGATGTCTTTAGACTCGGGATCCAAATCGATAGAATCTCGTTGGTTGACCATTTTACCCGTCCATGTCTGCTGGTTGAAACCTCCACAGTTAAAAATAGTTGTTGAGACCATCGTCGGGCACATGCAACTGAGGGCAGAAGACAAGCACAAAACATTAACATAAAAACCTCTTCCCCGGCTCGATGATGCCCTATGAATCTGTTTATCACCATCCTAATTCCCGATGCCCTCACTTCTGGTGACAAGTACAAGCCAACTGCCTATTGCCATACGTGTTGTCCTCCCTGCTGTACATCCTCCTGTCCTCTGTCATATTCCTACAGAAATTTACCTCTCATCGCTCCCATCGCCCCATGCCTCACATTTAAAAGATATTATTAATAATAAATAATTTCGATGTGGGTTATAAATGAAATATTTTAGTGTGCAAAATCAAGTAAGATTGACGTGTATTTAAAAATATATTAACAACAAAAAACATTTTAATATAAATAACGTGATTCATAAATAAAATATTTCAATGTCAACTATGCATGTATGCTAATGTTATATAAAGTTATTGGAAAAAAATTCTTAGGTTTAAGACATTTTAAACATTTCAAATACTCTCATTATTTTACATTTTGATTTTTTTTAGTAGCCTTTAAGTGCGACATTTTAGAATTTCCGACATATTTCAGGCTCGAATTCGATGGAAAAATTTGTGGCCAAATCTTGATTTATGTTGTTTAAATTCAGTACCCTCAAAAACTCATGGGGCGCTTAGATTATGAAGAGTTCACCTATCAAACTTGCGATTTCAATGAATCTCTACACAAATTAGATAGAAAAAGAAACCAAAAAACTTTCCAAAAGTGTATTTTTTGTCGGTCATTTTTTTTTTTTAAATTTAGCAAAAATTAGTTGGAATTGCAAGTATAAATTGTATGGTTTACAACAAACTTTCATAGCATTGTATCTATTTATGCATTCAAAATTGCAATTTAAATAATGAAAAAATAAATTGTGTAGTTTACACAATCCAAGTGTCCAAAAAAACAGTGGAATTCAATGGGAAAATTTGTGGGCAAATCCTGATTTATGTTGTTTAAATTGAGTACCCTCAAAAACTCATGGGGCACCTAGATTATGAAGAGTTCACCTATCAAACTTGTGATTTCAATGAATCTTTACACAAATTAGATCAGAAAAGAAACCAAAAAACTTTCCAAAAGTGTATTTTTTGTGG